>JAYMGJ010000780.1:0-26364 GCA_037178675.1 Scleroderma bovista | reverse complement strand
TACACCGCGCATCGGCTGTGCTCTTTTTAACCTGGGGCTTTGGCTTCATCAGTCCATTAGCCATGACGTTTCCGGGATCCATATGTGCTTTTTCTTATATGAGAATATGTGCCATTTCCAAGTAATTGAGACTGATACCCACCTTGCTGTTTAGGTTTGGCCGGCTGCCGTGCCATCAGTGCCGCTGATGCTCTTCGTGAAGATGTTGCCACCGGCATAACAAAACCAAGCACCACGCACCGTTTTCCTTAGATGATCTTGCATTATGTCCATCCGAGTCATCCTCTATATATAAACTTCATATTCTGACAACAAAAATATTCAAAGGAACTGACCAGGCTGTTCAATGGGCGTTGTATGGCTTGCTGACAGGGATGTTCCAAATGTAGGAGGATCAAATGCTTGGAATACGTATGGGGCATACCATCATCCCAGTTTGACTGGCATCGGTTTTTGTTTGTTGCACCGGACTCCCTCTCCTCTGGGGCCTCTTCTTTTATGCATGTCAATGGTTGCATAACATGGTTGAAAGATCCATACCCATTGTGCGCCGTCTCTTCCGACTGTTTGCGAGTTCCACATCCGGTGCTGCATGTTCTTTGAACCAGTCAAAACAAGTTGATAAAAGTATTCAGAGCTAACCTTCCAGGGGCGGCTTTTCTCCACTTATCATTCCAGCCACTGAGTCCTCACAATCTGATACTGGATCTTGTAATCCACCATCCATATCTCTCCATTTGTGAAATGTCAGTACATCTTCCGGATCTGTCACTTGCCTGTCCTGCCAGAATTCCAGTACCTTGGTAACCTCCTGATTTGTGAGCCAGGTTGGCTCTTTGAACTCCCAATGCCGCGGCAGATACCCAGATGATATGTAGATACTGGTCTTTGCATGGATGGCAGCCCAAGGAACACTGGCACTTGGCTTGCCGCATGCCTTGCCTGCGGCAAGGGGTCAATTCTTTCTCCATTTACAAGGCAGAACTTATGATAATGCCATGTCACAAAAGTCCTCATAATATCCTTTCGCTCCAATGCTTGCATATCGAGGATGATCGGAATCATTGGTGTGCCATCTTCCGTTGTTGGTAAAACAGTTTGCGGCCTCTTCTGCCCTTTCTTCCGGCAGATCGTCAGTCCGGCATCATCATCGCTATCATTGTGTTCTTCCCCTCCTATGGCCTGCTGTGCATAGGCATCCCAGTGGTGTGTGATGTCGTCCCAATCGGCAAAGGTCTTCACTTGTCCCAATGCTGAATTAAAGTCATGCCTGTGAATGTGAGTATACAAATACCACAAGTGAGAAGCGACATACATTCCCATCATGGGCTGACCATTCTGGCCCTTCCATGCCACCATCACAACCACCCTCATCCCACATTGCTGCCACATTTCCTGCGCAAACTGTTTGACATATTGTCGGCCTTTTGTCTCGGCCATTCTGTTTGCAGATGAATAATTGTCGAGACAACATGACAAACCTACTCAGCCTGGACCTCTGCCGGCGGCTGCTCCTCGTTCCATTCATCAGCCTGCTTCGCTGCAACATCCCTTTCCTCCTGGGTGAGCTTCCCCATGATGCTTCCTACTGCCTTTTGGTAGCCTTTAATCATGCTTGTGCTTCCTTGGGCAATTCTGGCCTGTTCGAATTCGGCCTCGATTTTTTTTTTCTTCAACTTCATTATGACTGATCTGGCAGTCCACCTATGTCCATACTTTACTAGGGCCTTTCGGGCACGGTGTCACGCACCAAACAGGTTTGGTACAGTGAACATGGAAGATAACGCCTATATCAAATGATCCTTATGCAAAGGATAAGCACGACGGACCCTCATCGTAGCCATCTATCGCACAAGACGACTATCCTGATGCGAGAGATGAATGCCAATGCAGACAGTCATCTATCGCACGAGAACCGCCAAGAAGCAGAAGAAACTGAAGGAATAATGTCAATTGTGGTATGAGAAAGGAATGCACACATCTGCAGTCCAACTCCCATACCAGAACAATCAAAGAAGCCGAAGAATTGATGGAGAAACGAAGGAGAAAGAGATGAAATGATTTTTAGTGCCCAAATGTCATTTTTAGGTGCCCAGTGCCGGCATTCCGATATTTTGAATAGCTCCATCATTTCTGAAGCTATCAGGCACGTGACTATACCGTCAGAGAGCCTAGAACATGGTCTATCTGCCTGTCAAGTTCCGACACAAATCCATTCATTTCCCACAGTGATATTCCCCCCGCAATCCAGATGTTCGCTTCATCGCTCACTATGGAGTCTGTATTTTCTCTGGATCATTTCTCCGCTATTGCTGCATATCTCCACTATGTCCTGCTCTTAGGACAGCCTCTCCCAGAGTTCCCGTGCACTGCCTGGCACATATCTTCCCAGCCTGCTCCCTCAGTCCCTCTCGTTCTCGGTCAGCGCGTTCTCCTCGTCAGTCCTGCGTCAAGGACGTACTTTGGTCATCTTAGGTCTATTGTCAAGCTTGAGAAGTCTTCTCTGGTCGTCTCTGTGTCCCCTGGGCCCTCAGCCTATGGTCCCTTCCTCCCAGATACTTGCCATGTCCATCTTCCTCTGTCGTTCGTCTCGCTTCCCTGGATGCGTCAAATTCAATACTCTATCCGCTTCCCTACTTTCAGACGACGTCCCCCAGCACCATGACAGTTATCCCCCCCACTTTATAGTGCTATTAGGAAGAAGAACCCTCTCTTGTTCTTTCCCAGAAGAGAGCTCGTCAAGGGAGCCCATGGTTGCGCTTCAGCGGCGCTAGAACACATGCACTATACCTTAGTGTATGCTGACCCCCCAAAAGACCTCTGGACCCCTGGTACCCTTCTTGTGGCTGTTTTGTCTCGGATCAATCCCCCTATTAATCCCAGATCTTCCCCATTGTTGTCCCATCAAATTCCTGATGGTACACAGCCCCCCCATCAAACTTCTTAGGCTGTGCATCAATGACTCCTTCTGCTGTGCAGTGACTCATCCCTTGCTTACTGATGCTCTCTTGTCATCAGTATTACTCTATCCCTTTCGCATTTTTGGTATATTACTCAGCTGATGACTCACTCCCTTACCAATCAATCTTGTCATGCAGCTTACTCATTCCTTTACTCAGCAGCTTATTCATGCTTCCTATGCTTACTCATTCCTGCTTATCCCTTGCTTACTGATCGCTTACAAACCCCTTACAAAGCTCTTACCAATCCCTTACCAATCCTTGACAAATTCTGCTTACTCCCTTCTCTTTTTGTACTTTAATGCTGTGCCCCCCCATGTATTTAAACCTCTGGGCTCAGCCCAGTGATAGAAGACCGAATTGCACGAAATTATCCCTCTCTCAGACTCTCTCAGTCAGTATCCCCTCAGCTCTTTGAGTCTTGTAGGCTTCAGTGAAGGTCTAAAGACTCTAATATTCAAGTTTTATTCAATCTATTCAAGTCCAAGTATTTCTCTAGGCTCAAGTGGAGTCTAGCCTGTCTATCCTTCATATCCAATTGCTTCTGGACGTCAGGAGCCCCCTTGCCCCTTTGCTGCACCAACCTCTAGGTGTAGTATCACTGTTTCAGTCCCAGTCAACCCAATCCCCGCTTTGACACTTCCTAGGCCTTAGGAAGAGTCCAGACCCCTATCCCCTTCGTCTTCTATTACTCCTGTACCCCAGGAGTATCCTGCATCACCGTCTGCATCACCCTGTTGGTGTAGATCCCCTTTCCCCCTCCTCAGCATATCCTCTCTGGACACCGCGGAGGTAAACCACCACTCGCACATTTTTGTAGTCCTTTGTTGGTGTTGTGTTTGGGTTATTACTCCGACCCAAATCCACACTTTGACTCACAACGGGCTCGGCTGTGGTTATACAACCAATTTTTAATTGCCTGATATCACTGATGCATCAGTAGTCCATGTGAAGTTATGGAAATGGGGCACTTCTTCTTCTCCCATTCATGTCCTTTGAGTGTGCTATTGGCAGGGAGATTTTTGATTTTTGCCTTCATGGCATTCTTCGTACCTTTCCTTTGGTTGCTGTCCACTGCCTTCCAGTCTTCCAAGGCTTCCTCAAGGACCTCGACCTCATCATCCCAGAGTTTGGTTTTTACCACATTTTGTGGTGCCTCTGGGCCCGACGAGTCAGAGGAATTGTCTTGCTCATCTTCTGTATCAGGATTCTCCATAGATCTGCTGGAGGAACGATTGCGGGCCATGCTGTATGTCGAGTAGACTTTGATATTTTTTGAGTGGTGCTGTGCTAGAAAAGTCCCCGACACTTTGTTGAAGGATTCCCAAGCTATTGTTTCTCCCATGTCAATTAGTCTTCAATTCCTCCCTGCTGCCTTCTTTTGGAAAATGCATTGGTGAGCTAGCTACTTCTGGGGCCGGCTATGTTGTTCGGCAGCTAAGATGCTATTTCCAGACTTTAACTTTGGATCTAATGCAGTAGCAGCCACCATATATGGGATTTTGCATTGGTGCCTGATCTTCAAGTCCATATTACAAAAGCTAGATCCAAATCGGCAGATCCACAGATCCCTTTCTGATCACTGTCCATGCTGTTTCAATGAGGCTTCAGTGAGATACAATGTGGGAGACTTTGTGCAGGGATTTCCTCATCAGATACCACTCATGGCAAAGTCCAAGATACAACCTGCTGGTAGCTCTACTCCGGTGGTCCATGTAACATGGCAGGCATTCAAATCAAGGAGGGGATCTATTGATAAGATGGTGAAGGCAACTCCCCGAAAGAAGGCCCGTCATGGAAAAGCTCCTTCGAATGACACTCCAACCCAGTCAGCATCTATAGGATTAGAACAATCCCAACTGTTTCCAGATGATGGCCAGCCATACCTTTCCATGGATGATCTTCCACCCCAAAAGAGAACAGGTGTGTCAAAGAATCAGGTGTGTGATTTATTCCAATCCTGCACTTGCCATGTCCTCCTGAAGGCATAATAGGACAGTTACTTATTGACATGGTTGCCATACAAGCAGAGGTACCTCCAGGTCCTTCTGGACATGGAGGCACCCCCTGACCCAAGGGTCTGCATGTTGTGTCAAGGAGATGGCACGTACAGATGTGCCAAATGCATTCACCAGCCCTTGCTCTGCAGTTCCTGTTGCAGAAAGGAGCACAAGTTGCGGCCCTTCCACCGGGTGGACCAATGGAACAGTACATTCTTTGAGGAATCATCATTACGACTGGTGAGTCACGAATTCTACTTGGCATACAGCAACAACTCATTTAGAAGGCTGGGTTGGTGGTACACCTTGGCCATGGTGGGGATCCGTGTTCGAATGGCGGGATGGATGGTGAGGACATTGCTGGTGATGTTGAGGATGAATGGGAGGATATTCAGGACCAACCAAGACCCCATCATCTTTCTGGAGGAACGGACAGGTCTTGCCTAACTGTAGTGCATACATCTGGGGTACATTTTTGCGATGTGAGGTATTGTAACTGTCCAGATGCAGGAGCTTCGCATCTGCAGTTGGTCAAAGCAGGACTCTTCCCAGCAACTACAAAGGAACCTAGGACTGTATTCACCTTCCAAGTATTGGATGACTTCATTATGGATAATGTGGAGTGCGGCACCTCTGGCATGAATTATTACAGCAAGCTTTGGCGAGTCACATCCAATGCATTTCCCGGCCTTGTACCGGTGAGTTCAAAGCATGATATTAAGGACCCGATGACACCACCAACACTGATCCAAGAACAGATACAGAGAGCTACTCAGGGTGTCGAGGATGTGGAGGCTGTTAAAGTTGTTGAAATGGCAAGGTTTTCATCCAGGGTCTCCTGATCCCAAGAGGGGGGAATTGGTGCTGTTCTGTCCGGCATGCCCACAACCAGGAGTAAACATTCCATCCAGTGAAAATGTAGACCTCTTGGAGTAAGTAATGTTTTATTTTTACTTGTACTTATTGAGCAGCTGAACAATATAGGTGGAAATATTCTAGGACCATCATGATGGATGGAAACTTCAAGGCCGAGCATATGTGGCCAAAGAATTCAGCTAATGAAGTTTGGCTCATGGACGGAATGGGATTCATGGTTACAATGCCACAATATAAGGATTATCTGGCCGGAACATTGAACCGGGTCGAGGTTTGTGATTGCACATGTTTACAATACTGTTCAGCATTGTAATGGAATTCACAGAAATCTGACTGTAGCAACCATCGAGCAGTAAACCAGGCAAATGCTAAAAGATTTAAATCAGCTGGCATCTACTGGAATTGGCGGGTGTGCATGTGTGCAGCATGGATGGTTTGTACCCCATGCAATGGTTGACTTTCAGAAGGGAGAGCAGTATGTGCCGACATGTTGCTTGCATTCCACTCTAACAGGAAGATAGGCAGGTAAATATGGATTATGCTCTGGCACATGCCGTGCAACATGGGATGGATCCGCAACAAAAAGTCATAACCTTTTATGACATCAATTGCCAATACAGCAAAAACCTAAAGCGGTGGCTAGAAGCAAACAATTTTATATCCTTACCATGTGGGCTATGGATTCAACCTAGCATTGGGCTCTGGCATGTACATGGTCACAAGGCAGAATGTTTCACCCGATATGCTCCCAATTTCATTTCTGGTGTAGGCCGCATCAATGGTGAAATTATGGAGACTCTCTGGTCCTCTCTTAACATCATTTCACCATCGGCCCGTGGAATGGCAACGCTGCATAGACAGGAGCTGCTTGATTTTCAAATGAATGACAACAACTTCTTAAAGATGGTGCGGATGCATGAGTGGTATCACAATATCTTGCAGATTTTGGGTGAAGTATGCCGACGACATATTGCACAGCCATCGCCCTGAAAAGAGAATTGAAGAATGCTCAAGAGGCACTGATGTCCACGGAAGGAGCATTTGCGGAGCCTGATACAAGGGTTCTGGTTGAGTTGCATGAGCTTTGGGCACAGCAAGAGAAATCAGCTTTGGAGAATAGGGTTACTGATCCAAAATTAATGGACATATTTGAGGTGCAGCTGGAAAAAGGTATTTACTTGCTTGGCTGATTTCAAATGAATTTGACATATTGTAATGACAGCTCAAACAACTAAGTCGATCGAAATGGATATTATAAGTAATCAGGGACCGGATGGTCGTATGCATGGGGCAGCAACATGGATGGCAAGGGTATTGAAAGCCGAAGAATCACAAATTATTTTGGCCATAGATGTCCGCCACATTCATGCAAGGGCGACGGAAACACAAAGGTTGTCTATTGCCTGCCGGCAGGACTGCCTGCAGATGCAAATTGATCAGCTCTGTGAATCAGCTTCCCAATTTCTAGGCGAAGATTAAAATGAGGACATCTCTGATAATCTCATTTCCACAACAGACATCGATGAAGGTGATGGTGAAGATGTATTTTCAGACACATTCCACCCACAAGATCCCAACTACTCGGATGCTGTGGTACTGCCCTTGCCGTTGTACCTGGGGATGCAGCAAGCCGATAGGTTGGGGCTTTTAACCATGGTGGATCAGGAGTTACGATTGAGGGAAGGTCAGGCCAACGATGCTCTACATGAACTAAGGGTTTCGCTGGCACACAAGGCAGTCATCTTCCGGACCGATGTCAGACATGCTGGGACATACAATATGACTACGAGGGCCTGGGGGAAGGTGGGTAGTGCCAATGTGAAAGTGCAGCGGCATGTGGCAATATATCATCGGTGCCGGAAACAAATGATAGCATTGAATGCAAGTGTCATATCCATACTTTTCCCAGTCGCAACTCCGGTCTAACCCTGGCCCGCCTGACCTCTCCTTAGGCATAGACACAACTCCAGATCTAGTCTGGCCATCTCCAGCCCCATAGCTGCACTCCAGCTCAACTCCGGTCACTACATCCATCTCCACCTCAGGACTAACCCCTGTCTTCCTCTAGACACATCCACAGTCTAACTCCTCCATGTCGGACCTGTACCTACCATTAGTGGCTACTCCGGTTTCAGTCTGGCCACTCCCTTTGTCTAGTCTGCAACCTAGCCCAACTCTGGCTGGTACATCCAACTCTGGCTCAGGTCTGCTCCTGTTCCGCTCCACTCCCTCTGTCAGGTCCACCAATGGCCTTGGACATTTCCATGTCCAACTCCGGACCTTCCTCCGACTACTCCGCCCTTCCTCCACCTGTGCACTCCCTCCACTCTTGCACTTCCTCTGGTCGTGCACTTCCTCCGGTCCCACTTCCTCCAGTCCTGGACATCGCTCCGGACTTAACATTAGTTAAGTCCACCTCCAACCCTTACTTGTCCTCTTCCAGCCTAGTTCCCTTTACCTACTTGTCCCTGCATCTGCTCCGTCATCCCTGTAATCCTAGTTCCCCGTTTCTGCTTCCGCTCCAGTTTATTTTCCTGTCCTTGCTTTGTTTTCTTGTACCTGGTTTATTTTACTGTCTGCTTCTGCTCCATCCCTTGTCCCGACTAAGGTGTTTACTTGTCACCATATGGACTCACCCTAGTTCTCATTACTATATAAACTACCGTACTCCGGCCTAGTAGATCCTTAGATCAAATCTCGACTAAGATACTCCCCACTCTGTACTACCCCCCCACTATGCTCTCCTAATCCATCTGTTCATCTGAACTCCTGAACTCCGGCCAACTCCGGCCTCTGTCCTATCTCGTCCCCTTGGTCCTATGTCCGATCCTAGCAAGTCTCCTACTTGCACGAGGGCAAAAGCCACCTCTATCCCAGACTCGACGCTAGACCTCTCAGGACTTATCCCACCTCTGGGATGTCCTTCGCTCCGGACAAGCTGCGCTCAACTCCGGACCACTTTCCTGCGGTCCGGACTTACTCCGCAAAAACCCGGACTTACTCCCTGTGCTCCTCTAGTGCCCAGACTTCGTTCATTTGACCTGGACTTGACTCTCCGCACTAACTAGCACCTACTAGTGTCTGGACTTACCTCCTCATTAGTTCCCTGCACCTCTGGACCTCCTAGTAAGATCGTTGAGGAGAACCGGTCTTGACAGCAAGTGGCAACACATTGAACCGATACAAAATGTTGAGGAAAGAAGACCTAAAGATCAGTGCAACCATTGCCAACCCAAATGCAAGGGGTCATAGGGATGACACTTTGGCCTGGTTTTGGACAATGGATGTGCCGCGGGATACAGAGGTCAATGATTGGATGTCTGAATGTAAGATGATTGCTCCTCATGTTAACACCGGCTGACATGTATAGTTTACCGGGTGCATTGGTTGAGGGCGAAAGCATTGCGAGACAGGTGGGACGAAGAGGTAAAACTATTGACATGTGAAGCCACCTGGACAAGACAATTTCTTTCATATAGGGAAACACTTTGGAGAGATCAAAAGGAGGAGGCTAATATGAGCAGAGAGATGGGGAGAGCATGCTATGCAGCAAAGCAATGTCAAATGTATGGTAGACTTGGTTGTGTATGATTGGCATTGACCATCGGCATCAAATACCACTATATGGTATGCAAAGAGGACATATTTGAAACAGATCATCAAGTGGCTGTTAGTGGAAAAAACAAGGTGCAACTGCAAGGTATTTATGGGGTGCATACCTTGGAATGAATGGATGATGGAATGGGAGGGTCATGGACAGTGGCACATAGATTCACTGGTAGCTGCAATGGCAAAGCCATGCACCAGGAGCAATTGAATGCCATGCATGAACACCCTTTGGCCAATATGTAAATATAAATCTGCCAAGGGAAGATGTGCAAACATGGGCCTACTGGACGTGGTCCTCATAGTTCCATGACTGCTGGCATTGATAACAATCAACTACCGCAGCTAGAAACCATTGTGTGCCGGTGCAACAGCTAGCTATAACATATGTGCCATAGTTCACTGCATCAATCATGCTGTTGTGTAGCGGTGTGTCAGGATGTTTCCAGCAGCATGTGCCGGAATGATGATGGTGCCGTATTGTTGATTGTGCCGGAATGTTGACTGTGCCGGAATGATGATTGTGCTGAACAGTTGATTGTGCCGCAGGGCTGACTCTGCCACAATGTTGAGCCAGAATGGTGATTGTGCCGAACTGTTGATTGTGCTGCAGTGTTGACTCCGCCGGAATGTTGCCTGTGCCGGAGGGTTGATTGTGCCGGAGGTTTGATTGTGCTGGAGGGTTGATTGTGCCGGAGGGTTGACTGTGCTGGAGTGTTGACTGGACTGGACTGATGATGGTGCCGAAGTGTTGATTGTGCTGACAGAGTGTTGATTGTGCCAGCCTGTCGACTGCCGGGATGTGGATCCTGCCGGAGTGTTGACTGTGCCACAAGGTTGATTGTGCCGGAGTATTGATTGTGCCGGCCTGTTGACTGCTGTGTATTCCAGCACATGCAACCGCGCGGCACATTCATAATTCCAGCAGATTCAACATTTTGGCACAGTTAACAGTTCGGCACAATGAAGATTTTGGCACAACTATCATTCTGGCAGAGTCAACATTGCGGCACAATCAACCCTCTGGCACCGTCAACATTGCGGCAGAGTCAGCCCTGTGGCACAATCAACCGTTTGGCACAGTCAACATTGCGGCAGAGTCAACACTGTGGCACAATCAACAGTTCAGCACAATCACCATTCTGGCTCAACATTGCGGCAGAGTCAGCCCTGCAGCACAATCAACTGTTCGGCACATTCATCATTTCGGCACAGTTAACAGTTCAGCACAATGAACAATTTGGCACTATCATCATTGCACACGTTGCTGGAAGCATCCTGACACACCACCACACAACAGAGTGAACTAATCTAGCATCAATCATGCTGCCAGAATTATAATTGTGCCAAACTGTTGAATCTGCCGGAATGATAAATGTGCTGCACAGTTACATGTGCTGGAGTACACAGCAATCAGTGATGTTCACCCCATGGATGCTACTGCCATTGAGGCACTGCACACCCTCACTCAGACAGAACCAGCAGAGCAAGAGAGATGTGACCGCAGCTATTTCTGCAGGTGGTCAATGCAGATCAAGTTGGAACCAACTGTCAACACTGATGATGAGAAGCTTGCAGGAGCATCAGCCTTGAGGAGAAACCATCGCTGATGAGTGGTCCATATGCACCTGCAGAAGGATTTGAAGTAGCTGGGAAAGAAGACAAGTGTGCACAGTGCAAAGAGAGAGACTTACTGCAAAACCAGGTTGAGTGTTCGACCTCAACAGCACACAGTAAATCTCTCTCCTTGCATTGTGTACATTTCTCTTCTTCCCCAGCTACTTTTCTTCCTTTTGCAGGTGTGTGCATATGGGCCACTCATTCACAATGGTTTCTCCTCAAGGCTGATGCTCCTGCGAGCTTCTCATCATTTTCAGTGTTGACAGTAGGTTCCAACTTGATCCGCATTGACCACCTGCAGAAATAGCTGTGGTCACATCTCTCTTTCTCTGCTGGTTCTGTCCGAGTGAGGGTGTGCAGTGCCTCAATGGCAGTAGCATCCATGGGGTGAACATCACTGATTGCTGTGTACTCCAGCACATGTAACTGTGCGGCACAATTATAATTCTGGCAGCATGATTGATGCTAGATTAGTTCACTCTGTTGTGTAGTGGTGTGTCAGGATGCTTCCGGCAACATGTGCAATGATAGTGCCGAATTGTTCATTGTGCCGAACTGTTAACTGTGCTGAAATGATGAATGTGCCGAACGGTTGATTGCGCTGCAGGGCTGACTCTGCCGCAATGTTGAGCCAGAATGGTGATTGTGCTGAACTGTTGATTGTGCCGCAGTGTTAACTCTGCCGCAATGTTGACTGTGCCAGAGGGTTGATTGTGCCGCAGTGTTGACTCTGCCACAATGTTGAGCACGCCGAGTGGCACCACATCCCATCAGCACAACACATGTTCGGATAGTATCTACTACAAACTACTTCCAACAAATTTGGACTACATACCATCAGAATTACATGTTAGTACAACAGACAATCATATCAGGAAGCTAATTATTCAATGCTTCACCAGTGCATTGCAGACATTATCTGGCATCACCCAATGAAGAGGCCGTGGCACCCTTAACCAATGGTGAATATTATCCCTCATATAATACGCCAAACAGCACCTCACTCCCTCAACCTCATTGACGCCGTGCCAAAAGAGCCGGCCAGAAAATGCAATGACAGTGCCGGGATTGTACAATACCTGAATCCCAAGACTGGGAATGTCCAGTGCACAGTCATCATAATTACTGACACTGACTAGCATGTCATACCAATCTGCTCAAGAGTGTGGGTCCCTGTGGAGGGGGGTACTTTGATTGACAATTAGCGAGATATTAGTGACGACAGTTGACCAATTTTCAAGTGCCGCCAGCATTCCGGGATCATGGCCAGTCGCCCAGTCAGTCAAGCGTTGCATGGCAAGGTGGCCAGCATTGTATAGAGGCGGATGGATAATAGAAAGAACACCTGAAAGTATTGCCAACGGAAGACATATATCCTTGCTCCATTGATAGCCCGTAGGACCGGCCAAAGCCTTGGACACCCCTGGAATGTCATTGGGGGTCTAGCAGAAGATCAAACAAGTGCATTGTCAAAAGAACAAGGTACTCACAGAATGGCCGAGCATGTGCCATGCCGGAGAGAATTCCAAGCACCCGAAAATATCCACGTCATCCTTGAAATACTGGTGTGTTGTACGCCATGACTGATTAGTAATACTCTCTTCCAGTGGATGTGCAAGTGGATCGATGGATGCCACGATGTGCTCCTAGAAACAAAGGCCTCAACAGTGGACAATGAGAGTGGAATGATACCATACTTGGATGCAGGGAGCTAGAGCTCTGGGAAGATACCACAATGCAATTGTGTCGCCTTCTCCCAGAATAATGGTGGGCCAGGAAAGGGTTCCAGTCAAAGAGGAAGGATGTCTACGGAGGACCCTAATCTCCTGTTGCTCATTTGTGCCAGATTGCATTGGTCCGAGGCTTTCGGACAACCTAATCAAGTCAATGCCGCAGGAAACTGAAGTGGATATCAAGGAAGGATAATGTAACTATACAAGAATTGGCTCACTCCAATTATGATATGCCTGTGTGATGGTGGATACAATTTGGTTCATGGCTACAGTTGCATCCACCAGCAGTGTTACGACCATGTCCAACTCCAGGACTTATCCGGTTACTCCGGTCGCTCAGTCACTTACTCCGGTCACAGTTGCGCAGTTATACTTCCGTTAAGCATGACACCTGGTCTATGCTCGTTACCACACCTCGCCATCTACCCTGCCTTGACGTGAGTTCTCTGTGAACTTGATATATTCTAGACCTCGTAGCATTTTCACCGGACCTGATTTATTTTACCCAGACCTGACTTTATTTTCACCGGACCTGACCTAGTCCTAACTCTGGTCATTCCTTGTCTGCTATTAGGTTGTTTACTTGTCACCGTATGTACTCGACCCTAGTTTCTACTTAGTATAAGTACTCCGTAGTTTATTCTGTATACCTCAGTCTGAAATCAACCATAGTTTCTACTCCTGATCTTGTCCGTCTCTGTCTCTGTCTCTGTCTCCCCTTCTTGACCAGAACCTACGTACTTTTCCAGTCGCAACTCCGGTCTAACCATGGCCCGCCTGACCTCTCCTTAGGCATAGATGCAACTCCGGATCTAGTCCGGCCATCTCCAGCCCTGTAGCTGCACTCCAGCTCAACTCCGGTCACTACGTCCATCTCCGCCTCAGGACTAACCCCTGTCTTCTTACAGACAGATCCGCGGTCTAACTCCTCCGTGTCGGACCTGTACCTACCACTAGTCACTACTTTGGTTTCAGTCCGGCCACTCCCTTAGCCTTGTCTGTGACGTAGCCCAACTCCGGCTGGTACATCCAACTCCGGCTCAGTTCTGCTCCTGCTCCTGCTCCGCTTCCTCTGTCAGGTCCACCAAAGGCTTAGGACATTTCCATGTCCAACTCCGGACCTTCCTCCGGCTACTCCGCCCTTCCTCCACTCGCACACTCCCTCCGCTCGTACACTCCCTCCGCTCGTACACTCCCTCCGCTCGTACACTCCCTCCGCTCGTACACTCCCTCCGCTCTTGCACTTCCTCCGGTCGTGCACTTCCTCCGGTCCCACTTCCTCCGGTCCTGGACATCACTCCGGACTTAACATTAGTTAAGTCCACCTCTGACCCTTACCTGTCCTCTTCTGACCTAGTTCCCTTGTCCCTGCTTTTCCTCCATCGTCCCTGTATCTCTAGTTCCCCGTGTCTGCTCCCGCTCCGGTTTATTTTCCTGTACCTGCTTTATTTTCCTGTCCGTTTCTGCTCTGTCCCTTGTCCCAACTAAGGTGTTTACTTGTCACCGTATATACTCACCCTAGTTCTCATTTACTATATAAACTACTATACTCCGGCCTAGTAGTTTCCTTAGATCAAATCTCGACTAAGATACTCCCCACTCTGTACTACCCACCATGCTCTCCTAATCCCATCTTGTTCTCCTGAACTCCGGCCAACTCCTGCCTCCGTCCTATCTCGTCCCCTTGGTCCTATGTCCGATCCTAGCAAGTCTCCTACTTGCACGAGGGCAAAAGCCACCTCTGTCCCAGACTCGACGCTAGACCTCTCAGGACTTATCCCACCTCTGGGATGTCCTTCGCTCCGGACAAACTGCGCTCAACTCCGGACCACTTTCCTGCGGTCCGGACTTACTCCGCAAAAACCCGGACTTACTCCCTGTGCTTCTCTAGTGCCCGGACTTCGTTCGTTTGACCCGGACTTGACTCTCTGCACTAACTAGCACCTACTAGTGTCTGGACTTACCTCCTCATTAGTTCCCTGCACCTCTGGACCACCTAGTAAGATCGTTGAGGAGAACCGGTCTTGACACACAAACCTTTTGGCCAAGACGCCATTCAGCTGCTCTGCAACTCTGGTATGCTGTGGCGCGGGTGCACGGTAAGTACACGCCCTGTTCCCTGGGCCTCTAGGTGAGCCGTGAACTCATTGTTAAGGTACTCGCCTCCCCGATTGGTGTGTAGGACCTTAACTGTATTGCAGTGGTTCCTGACAAGCTTTGTACCTCTTATAGGTCTTGCAAGCCTTCAATTTCTCCCGCAGGAGGTAAGGGTCCGTTTTGTGCGCCTTGTCATCTGTATAGCTAATGTAACACCAATCAGTGACTTGGTAAGTCCCCTCCCCACCACCACTGATGACCACCACCACAAAGTCATGACGACGATGTTCCTGGTAAGTCGTTGTTCTGTACTCCAACCGCTCGAACAAACACAGCAACAACACTACCACTGCCGTGGCATCAAACAACGTCCACTTGAGGACCGCAACCCCAGTCAGCCAGGACATGAGCGCAGCCCTAGCCTCACCCCCGAATGCACTCCAAGCCAGCCAGAGCGAGCGCAGAGCCAAACCAAACATACGAACGACAACCCATCACCTTGACTAGACCCATACAAGTGCCCGTCATTGTCTGCTTCCGCTTGGGTAACTAGTATACACTGCTAGAAGCTGGATTGTATTATAGGCAATAGTACAGACTATGAGTACCCATGAGTTGTCCAATATACATTTTTAATAGCTATGTCTGTCGTGATCTGAGGCCTGTTGGACTGGCTGTAATGTGTCTGATCAGTGTGTCTGGCTGCTGTCTGGCGTGGACTGAATAGACTGGGGCCAGACAGACACCAGACAATGATGTCTGACCCAGAAAGGAACGTTCCTGAATTCAGACATGGGTCTGGGACACCTGACATGTCTGACATGTCTGACACTGTCTGTCCCAGACACTTTAGGCACATGTCAAACTGCTGATCTCGGAGTCTCCAAGGTACGGGTTTGGGTACACACCGCTACGTAGTATCTCTTGCTCACATTTTCCCCAGCGCTCCAGGCCAGGTTACCACAAAACAACACCAGCACCCCACTGACTGTCTTCGCGGATGCCAGTTGGTACTACTATTTGGTCTGACACAATGGTAACGTGCTGATTATTAGTAATCACACTGTGACCAGTACTAGGCATACAGGAAATCTGCATACGGATTATCATATCAGGCCAGTGCGAAACCTAGAAACGTTGATGTACAAATAGTACAAGTGGACACAAAATGTAGACAAGTAGATATCATGCAAGGACTAAATTCTCCAATTGGCAATATTCCTTGCCCTTTCAGACCACCGGGTATGAAGAGGGGGCTCCCAGGGTAGGGGCGGTAAAGCAAGTGGAACATGATTGGGTGGCACAAGGTCAGCTGGAGTAGGGCCCCGTAACCTGAGAGAGTAGGCCCCCCCCACCTGAATCTGATCTGTGACGTGAAATACCCAATCTGTGATGTGGTGGAGGCTCAGCCCCTTCACAGTGCTTTCTAGTTTACCGGGAGGGCGGGAGCATAGTAAGCCTAGCATGGACCAATATGCATCCACAGCATCGACGTGGTCACAAGCCCAAATGGAATATTGCACCCGGTGAAATCCATCACCGAGCAGCAATTTTTTTAATTCTGCATAGATCGATGCTGAAATAGACTTTAGCCTAAAGGGGTAGTAGTACTAGTGGCCCAAAGAACTTACACCTCGCGGAGTTCCAACCTGCTGGAAAATCATCTTCTAATTTGCGGGTATAGATATCATATGAGATACCATAGGCACCTGGTGGCATGGCCAAGAGAGTGAGAGAGGTCGCGATAGGGATCAAATCCTCGTCCATGTCGGATGACTTAAGTTGCCCACAGACTCGTTCACTCTTATATATCTAAATTATGTTTATGTTTTGGACTAACCTCCTCTTTGATCGATCAATCTGGAGTTCTGAGGTTGCCGCCGATTTGAAAACCCACCAGAGGGAATCACATTGGGTACCTCTGTTCTGTACACTATGTTTTTAGACTAACCTCCTCTTTGATCGATCAATCTGGAGTTCTGAGGTCGCCGCCAATTTAAAAAATCACCAGAGGGAATCACGTTGGGTACCTCCGTTTGGCCATGGTCCATTTAAATTTTCCAAACGCCGAGAGGAGGCTCAGGGTTGGGTCTACGGCCTACGCCCACACATAACAGGCTAATACACCTACATGCAAACCTCGCAAACAATTCTTAGGCTCGA
The DNA here is from genome assembly GCA_037178675.1 of Scleroderma bovista. Classification (NCBI taxonomy): domain Eukaryota; kingdom Fungi; phylum Basidiomycota; class Agaricomycetes; order Boletales; family Sclerodermataceae; genus Scleroderma; species Scleroderma bovista. The sequence continues at coordinate 9,309 of JAYMGJ010000780.1, read as the reverse complement.
CCAATGATTCTATTTGGTCCCCGCTCCGAGCCCCTTATCCAGGGTCAATGGCATTGATCGTGCCAAAGGACAGTTTTGAGAGCATTCAGTATTGCAATGATGATGATCACCAGACGGTTGATGGTCCACAGTGAGCAGCCGCAACAGGGCTTGGCTTCTCCTCTACCCTAAGTCGCAATTCATCTCGTTCGAGTCAGAAACAGAATTCGGCAGTGTCCCGTATCATGATCCGGATGATCACGCAGAAAGAGCACGCCATCGGACCAGCGTGTCTTCACCTGCCACATCCCCGTTTCCATCTCGATCATCCAAATCAGCCTGGTATCAGCAGCAGCTCCAACAACGATGCCCGTCTACTTCCTCCGCTGTACCACTGATGGCAAAGCAGCCTGCGCAGAACGAAAGATTGCGTACCCCAACACCCGGGCCCTTCCTTCACTCCAACCCCCCTCAACCCCGGTCCGTGAACGTGCTGTCACGCACCAAACGTGTTTGGTACTGTGGACATGGAGAAAGTTAGCCGATGAAACTAATGCGAAGAACGCACACCCAAGATCTGTTGAAAGATTGTCCCGACTTGAGGGATACAGACAGCCCTCGCTATCCATATCATGCAAAGTCAAGACTATCCTTATGCGAAGAATGAATACAAGCTTGTCATAGCCATCTATCGCACAAGAATGACTATCCTGGAGCAAGAGATGAATGCCATCGTCTGGCAGTCATCCCTCACACGAGAACCGCCAAGAAGCAGAAGAATCCAAGGATTGATGATCATTTCAGTATGAGAGAGGAATGCAACCTACTGCAGTCCAACTCCCATACCAGAACAACCAAAGAAGCAGAAGAAACGATAGAGAAACGAAGGAGAAATGGAAGAATCATTTTTAGCACCCAAATGTCAAATTTAGGCGCCCAGTGCCGGCATTCCGATATTTTGAATAGCTCCGCCATTTTTGAAGCTATCAATCATGTGACTATACCATCATGGAGCCTAGACCATGGTCTATCTGCCTGTCAAGTTCCGACGTAAATCTGTTCATTTCCCATGGAGATATTCCACCTGCAATCCAGACACCCGCTTCATCACTCACTATGGAGTCCACATTTTCTCTGGAACGTTTCTCCGCTATTGCAGCAGACCTCAACTATGTCCTGCTCTTGGGACAGCCTCTCCCTGAGCTCCTGTGTACTGTCTGGTACATATCTTCCCAGCCTTCTCCCTCAGTCCCTCTCGTTCTTGGTCAGCGCATTCTCCTTGTCAGTCCTGCGTCGCGCACATACTTTGGTCGTCTCAAGTCTATCGTTAGACTTGAAAATTCATACCTGGTCGTCTCTGTGTCTCCTGAGTCCTCTGCATATGGTCCTTTCATCCCAGAGTCCTGTCACATCCATCTCCCTCTATCATTCATCTTGCTTCCCTGGACACGTCGAATCCGCTACTTGCGATTCTCTTCCCTGCTATCCCACAACAAACACGAATGAAACAGTGCTCTAGAACCCTTCTTAGGAGCCATAATAGAGTACAGAACCTTCCCCTTACTGCTCAAGGGAAGACTGCACTTCGGGAGCACCAAATTTCGCGTTTTTGCTCTACAGAAGCTCAATCCAAGGGATTTGTGACACTCTGTGACCAGCTGTGACTCTACTTGTCATTCCAGGCCCCCTGACACTGCTCTTCTGGTCGGATCAATTCTTTTATTATCCCCCAGCCACTCCCATCAGTGGCACTGCTTCAGAAGCTCATCTCCAGATCTAAAGTTCAATCAATCACAGGTTGTGCTTCCCTTCTTTCTGAGTCACACAGAGTCACTCTGGCTCACTCTGACTCACTCTGCTGCGCATTATTCATCCCCTCTTGGCATTACTAATCCCCATTACTCCCCTTACCAATCACTTACCAATCATCCTTCAAATCATGCTTATCATGCTGCTTATCAATTCATGACTCATGCCCCTATGATTCATATGCATTATGTCATCGCATATGCTCATTTAGCTTCGATCTACTCATCCCATGCTTTCCCCCCCTCTCTTTTGGGCCCCATGCAATGATTTTTCCATATTCTTGGTTATACACCCCTTTTTACCTATGTTTTTTGCTCTTTCCCTTGGCTCAGCAGCTTGTTCAGGCTCTCCCCATCGATGACTCAGCCTGATTACACTGCTTATCAATCGCTTACCAATTTCTTACCAATCTCTTACCAAGCACTTAGTCATTTGTGCTTACAGGGCCACAGCCCCTCCTGTATATAAACCAGCAGCCAAAGGCTGCAAGGAAGTGTCTGCTTCCCCCTCAATAAAGCGACCACATTCACTCTCCCTCACTGTCTATAAGCTCTATCTCTGTCTTTGGACTTGTAGGTCACCCAGTGCTGGCCTAAAGCTCCTATATTGCTGTTTATCAGATATATCTTGTACCTGATCATTTCTCTAGGCTGAAGCGCAGTCTAGCATCACTGTCCACTCTATCCCATCACTGTCCATCGCATTCTTGAAGCAGGAACTGTCCCCTTGCTTCCCTGTTGCTCCATCACTGCTGTTACACCCCTGTCATCAATCTATCATCGCTTTTCAATCCCAGGACTCTTCCTAACCACTGTGGTAGGCTGAAGAGGAGTCAATACCATCCCAAGTCGCATTCCATCCCCATCAGAAGCTCTTCCCTTCCCTCCTGCATCCTGCCTGAAGGCGTGCAGCACATCCCCCTGAGGTAGTGTTTTAAAGTCCAGTCTAGGACTTTTCAAAAGACTGGCAACTGGACCAGACTGCAACCATTGCAGACTGGACTGCAGTTGCCAGTTGCAGAAAAATCTAACTTAACCAGTTGCCAGTTGCAGGGCAAGCACATGTTAGGTGAGACCGGTGCACAACTGGTCGCAACCAGTCGCAACCGCAACCGGTTGCTTGAAATCATATATGATGTAGTACTATACTTTGGCTATACAAGCTGACTATCAAGTACTACAAGACAATTGTTTCATTTACATTATCCCACTCCACCAGCTCAGCATCCCTCTTGAAGAGCTCTCGAAACCCATCTAAATATTCCTCTTCAGTGCCTGAGTTCAGACGAGCAGAGTCAACGATGTCATTCCGCCATGCATGTTTGAGTATTTGAAGCTGCTCGAATTTGTCGGCACCCAGACGAGACCGACGGTCTGTGGCAACCTCAGCACCAGCGGAGAAAAGACGTTCGCAGGGGACAGATGTGGCGGGGATGGCACAGACATCCATCGCGATGCGGGAAAGGGTTGGATAGTCATCACAATGAGCCTGAAACAGTTTGAGTATAAAACTAAACATGTGAGGAACACATACCGCCCACCAAGCCACAATATCCGTCTCCTTCGAAACGTCCGTGGGGATATCATTGAGATATTGCCGCAGTTCTGCTTTCCAGCCACCGTTGTCAGAGCATGTTTTTACTTGCAGAAGGCGTTCACGACGGTGGCGGTCATACTCCGACTCAAGTGGTTGCTTGCTGCTGTGATTGGTCGGTGAGCTGGAGGTTACCTTAGCCGTAGTCGATGCCTTTATCTCCCCCCAATAGTCCTCCATGGTCTTCTCAACGACCTTTGTGGCCTCATCGTGCCAGTCCTTGGCATTGGGGTTGCCGGCTTCACGTTCTTTTCTCTGTTCTTCAGCGCCGCCCCACGCCATCTCAATGTACATTAACTTGTAGTATGGATGGAGGACTAGATAAATGAAATGTTAGAATTCTAACCCAGAAGTGTATATTACTTACCGAGAGCAAGAATATACACGGCCTTCTCATCGAACTTATTATAGTACCTCTTGATCTTGTCAAGTGCGCGTGTGAGAGCTGGCTCATACAGCACATATCTTGCTGAGTCGCGTTTATCCTCCCAAGCCGTCTGAAGCCCTTCAAATGTTGGGATAGCACGCCAAAGAGCTGGTTGATTTCCGTATGAGAAGAGGTGTTGGATGGCATTCGCGTCAGCCATGATTTCTCGAGTGTCGTTGACACGATCCCAATCGGCTGACTTGAGCGTGAAGGCGGTCCATGGGATATGCTTGATGGGTTGTCCTGGGCGACGGATCGAGGTGATTGGGCCAAAAAGTTCATCTGCAGAGCTGATGAACAAATTGATAGGCTTGGAATTGGGTCAGTGATAGTCACACAACAAAGTAAGGACAAAACATACCATTCGTAGATCATAAGACCGAGCCAACATTCCTTCTGCAGTCCCCCAGCGGATGTTGCTATGGAGTGGAATCTTCAGGGTGACATCGACTCCACACTCCTTCTGAAGGCGCTCGAAGTAAGCAATGCGCTGTCCCGATGCTTGAATCTTGATGGCAAGTGTTCGAATCACCGCAATGACGTCAAGAGAATTGCCAAGGACCCGATTTTGTGGAAGGGTGGGATCGAATTCCCAAATGGCGGTGGTGGTTTCAATGTGGGCGGTCTGCGTGACAATGTTCATGAAGTCCGTGATGGCCAAATTGACGACGTGGGCGAGGCAGGGTAAGCGATTCTGGTCAGCATTGAAAGAATAGATGCGTTGAGAGGTAAGAGTTTGCTCGATGTAGGCACATGTCGTGTCATTATTACTAGTGTTGTCAGCAGTGATACAGTAAAGCTAAGGTAGTATTAGTAGCACTTCAAAAAAGACACAAAGGAACTGACCTTAGCAGACGTGCTACCGATAACTCCAACCCGCTTGCACAAGCCAACAAAGTAGCGGCCCAAGTTCTCTCCGTTGTGTGCGCCGGCGATGCTTTTGAAGGCGATAACCTCAGTATGCAGTGCCCAGTGGCCAGGGCTCTTGCTCTCGATCCAGTGGGCGGTGATGCCCATGAACGACGCCTTTGTTTGGTTGACAGACCAGAGGTCTGTGGTAGTCGAGATGCGGCCTACATTATCTCTCTAGTAGATGTAAGTTAGATGAATGAAGGAATATAGATACAAAGATTCATACCTGGAGCTGTTCTTTGAGTGTGGAAATAAACTTGACGAAGGAATTGTGAATGTAGTTTGTGATGTCGTGGGTTGATGGTAAATCACTAAGTCGAGTGTGCGGACGCATAGCTACTAAGCAATTCCTAAATGCAACTTTATTAGCAACTATTAGGCTCTATATAGTAGAATACTACTCTGTTAGTACAATAGTCCTAAGTATAACAAATATGAAGTTCGCACCTGATCATCACACACCACAAACTCTGCCACCGCCTTCAGTACTGCTTCCTTTGAAAATTCGCCAGGCTTCAACGTCTTTCGAAATCCAGTCAACGTCTGCTGCCCCTCGCTCTCTTGTTTCTTGGCTTCCTTCTTTGCCCTGGCAATCGCTCGTGGTACTGCATGGTGATGTTCCTTCAAGTCCTGCTCGGCACAACATTTCTGATACACCGCATAGTGACTACGGATGTGCTGGCGGCAAGACGAATTGGATCCAACATGAAAGGTCTTCCGCTTCCCATACTTCGCAACATATGCTTCATCATCCCTTTGAATTCATGGTAAGTATTTCATCTCTGCACTGATTGATCATGATCTCACTTGCACACTTTGCACCATCGTCCCTTCTTGACCTCAATTTTACCATCTGAATGACAAAACTTCACATCGCAAGTCTCAGAGAAAATGGTAAGCACGTCCAAAGCCCGTTGCTTCACTTCAAGCATCTCGGGCATTGTTGAGGCAACGCCCTCATCATCATCGGTTATCTATCAGCTAACATCAGCCTTTCAGGCCACATCACGCTTGAAATCTTACCACTTCCTCTTCTGTTGCATTACCGCCATGCCCATGCTCTCTCACTGCCACACTCGAGGCCCTCGACACTGTTTCGATCTCATTCGGTTCTGGGACGGCAACCTCCTCAATGTCAGTGGGTGTTGAGTGACGGGAGGCAGAGCGGCTCTTCTGCTTCAGTGAGTGAGACACTAATACTTCACTTTCCTCCTCTGATTCTTCACTCGAGCTCTGCTGTCTTTTTCGCTTCTTCGGCCTTCTCTTTGGGCTTTGTGCTTTCACATTTTTCGGTGGGCGTGGTTTTGCTATCTTTTTTGATCGTGGGCTTATCGCAACACTCTTTTCAGTCGGATGTTTGTTTCGTGTCGATTTTCTCAAGTCGTCTGGCATGCTGGATGGAGTGGGGTAGTGGGTTTGAGGTCCATTTACTGCTATATACAGACTACATCGTGGTCTACACGTTGTACATCACGTAGCTCTAGAATATCATTGGTCGTGACCAGTTGGGGTAGGTTCAGGACCGGTCACATGTGCAACCGACTGCAACCGGTCATGACTGACCACGCAACCGCCGGCAACCGGTCGTGAGCAGTTGCAGTTGCAGTCCAACAATTTTCTTGAATCTGAAGGTCCGGTCTTGGTCCGGTTCATGCCAAAAAAGGCAAAAAAACCGGACCGGACCGGACTTTAAAACACTACTCATCGTAGCCATCTATCGCACAAGATGACTATCCTGATGCGAGAGATGAATGCCAATGCAGACAGTCATCTATCGCACAAGAACCGCCAAGAAGCAGAAGAAACTGAAGGAATAATGTCAATTGTGGTATGAGAAAGGAATGCACACGTCTGCAGTCCAACTCCCATACCAGAACGATCAAAGAAGCTGAAGAATTGATGGAGAAATGAAGGAGAAAGAGAAGAAATGATTTTTAGCGCCCAAATGTCATTTTTAGGTGCCCAGTGTCGGCATTCCGATATTTTGAATAGCTCCGTCGTTTCTGAAGCTATCAGGCACGTGACTATACCGTCAGAGAACCTAGAACATGGTCTATCTGCCTGTCAAGTTCCGACGCAAATCTGTTCATTTCCCACGGAGATATTCCCCCCGCAATCCAGATGTTCACTTCGTCACTCACTATGGAGTCCGTATTTTCTCTGGATCATTTCTCCGCTATTGCTGCAGATCTCCACTATGTCCTGCTCTTAGGACAGCCTCTCCCAGAGTTCCCGTGCACTGCCTGGCACATATCTTCCCAGCCTGCTCCCTCAGTCCCTCTCATTCTCGGTCAGCGCGTTCTCCTCGTCAGTCCTGCATCAAGGACGTACTTTGGTCATCTTAGGTCTATTGTCAAGCTTGAGAAGTCTTCTCTGGTCGTCTCTGTGTCCCCTGAGCCCTCAGCCTATGGTCCCTTCCTCCCAGATACTTGCCATGTCCATCTTCCTCTGTCGTTCGTCTCGCTTCCCTGGATGCGTCAAATTCAATACTCTATCCGCTTCCCTACTTTCAGACGACGTCCCCCAGCACCATGACAGTTATCCCCCCCACTTTATAGTGCTATTAGGAAGAAGAACCCTCTCTCGTTCTTTCCCAGAAGAGAGCTCATCAAGGGAGCCCATGGTTGCGCTTCAGCGGCGCTAGAACACATGCACTATACCTTAGTGTATGCTGACCCCCCAAAAAGACCTCTGGACCCCTGGTACCCTTCTTGTGGCTGTTTTGTCTCGGATCAATCCCCCTATTTATCTCAGATCTTCCCCATTGTTGTCCCATCAAATTCCTGATGGTACACAGCCCCCCATTAAACTTCTTAGGCTGTGCATCAATGACTCCTTCTGCTGTGCAGTGACTCATCCCTTGCTTACTGATGCTCTCTTGTCATCAGTATTACTCTATCCCTTTCGCATTTTTGGTATATTACTCAGCTGATGACTCACTCCCTTACCAATCAATCTTGTCATGCAGCTTACTCATTCCTTTACTCAGCAGCTTATTCATGCTTCCTATGCTTACTCATTCCTGCTTATCCCTTGCTTACTGATCGCTTACAAACCCCTTACAAAGCTCTTACCAATCCCTTACCAATCCTTGACAAATTCTGCTTACTCCCTTCTCTTTTTGTACTTTAATGCTGTGCCCCCCCATGTATTTAAACCCCTGGGCTCAGCCCAGTGATAGAAGACCGAATTGCACAAAATTATCCCTCTCTCAGACTCTCTCAATCAGTATCCCTTCAGTCTTTGAGTCCTTGTAGGCTTCAGTGAAGGTCTAAAGGCTCAATATTGTCAAGTTTATCCAAGTTATTCAAGATCTATTCTTTATACTAGGCTCAAGCGGAGTCTAGGCTTCATACCAGTTAATCTTCCTCGCCTCTGGACATCAGAGGCATCCCTGCCCCTTTGCTGCACCAATCTCTAGGTGTAGTATCGCTGTTTCAGTCTCAGTCTACCCAATCCCCGCTTTGACACTTCCTAGGCTTTAGGAAGAGTCCAGACCCCTATCCCCTTCGTCTTCTATTACTCCTGTACCCCAGGAGTATCCTGCATCACCGTCTGCATCACCCTGTTGGTGTAGATCCCCTTCCCCCCTCCTCAGCACATCCTCTCTGGACACCGTGGAGGTAAACCACCACTCGCACTTTTTCGTAGTCCTTTGTTGGTGTTGTGTTTGGGTTATTACTCCGACCCAAGTCCACACTTTGACTCACACCGCGCCGGCTTTTCCCAACCTGTGCTAAGAATAGATGGGCAAATCATTTTGCAAACTTTTACCATTTGTATTGTGCTTAGTTCCTCTCTTTACCCTCGCCCACCTTCTCCTCACTTTGCTGCAACCGTCTTGAAAACTCTCCTGACGCTCCCACGTCCATCTCAAGACCATCGACGATGCTACTGGGGAGCGCCCTGATGTCTCATGCCTTACAGTTTATTCTTTACTTTAGATTTTCTCTGCATGTGACCTCTGCATAGGTGAGTGTTTGTTTCGTTTACTATCGCAGGTCCCCTGTGTACACTATCCACATGCATCCGTACGGTGCGGGTCAGCACCCACCAACCTCCATGTTATACACCGGTGCGATGCAATGACAACAAGAGGGGAGGGACGTGCGTGCCAGCTGACGTGACGAGGATGCCAATGACGACAAGGATGAGATGATGCCCATGACCAGTGCCATGGCAGCACAACGTCAACAACAACAATGACGACAACAAGGGGGGACGGACGCATGCCAACCGGTGCAACAACGGGGATAGATGTGTGTGGGTGTGATGGCGGCAGCGGTGCGACAGTGAGATGGTGATGATTGATGACAACAATGGCGTGATAGTGAGACGACGAGGGAACGGCACATGGTGACGAACCCTTACAATGATCTGCGGAGATGACATACAGACCCCCATACTATAGTATCTTATGTACATGCTTTTACTAGTAATTGAGGTGCACAGGGTCATCCAGCTACATGAAATAAATGTGTGTCTGGGAACGGAGTATTTACATAGGTCTGCAGCCCATGTGGATTACAGTAAGTGTGAGACTAGTACAAGGTATGTACTACAAGACTCGAGCTGAAACCTGTGTGAGG
>JAYMGJ010000779.1:0-21500 GCA_037178675.1 Scleroderma bovista | reverse complement strand
CAAATCCCAACTCAATCTAGACAACCCTCTAGAGGCTGCCGTCTACGCATGCATCACCGTCTGCTTCTGGGGTGTCGCGAAAGTAGGCGAATTCACGGTCCCCAGCATCAGCGCCTTTGACCCGGCCAAACACATTACCCGAGCAGGTCTCGTGCAAGTCGCAGACCGAAACGGCTTAACGGTACTCAAATTTCACCTACCGTGGACGAAAACTTCCAGAGCGTCTGGCAAAGGGGAGTCAGTCCAATGTGCCCAACAGAACGGACCGGCAGACCCTATAGCCGCCCTAGACAACCACTTCCACATCAATTCCGTCGCCCCAAACGAACACCTGTTCTCCTGGACACACTCCAGCGGAAAGCGGCGCCCTCTAAGCAAAAAAGAACTAACCAGTAAAATCAACAAGCTCGCAAATCTGTTCAAACTTCCGAACCTCAAAGGCCACAGCCTCCGCATCGGAGGAACATTAGAATACCTACTGCGAGGAGTACCTTTCGATGTCATCCAGTCACACGGACGTTGGGCTGGCAGCGCATTTACAATTTACCTTCGTAAACATGCCATGATTTTAGCCCCATACTTACAAGCATCCCCAGTACTAGAACCTTTCGTTAGATACACACAACCGCCAGTAAGATAACCAGATAAGTTTCAACTCTGCCATAGAGCTCCTTCGCCTGCTAGGGTTCTCGTCTTCGCCTTTCGTGTCGCTCCCTCCTTCTGTCTGGGTACAGCTCAGCCTCCCTAGCAGTTTCGTTTCGGGCCGGAAGCCCCCCCAGGGCTTCGCCCAAATCTCTACGTAGCTCCCAACACGATAGTATCTATCATCTTTTCCCCCAAAGCAATTTGATTGCTTCTTTTTCCCTCTCTCAGCTGAACGCTCCGAGGCATAGATAGGCCCATGACGGACCTTACGTGTAAGGATACCATATTTAACTTTGGAGAAAAGGAACGCGCTGCGTTTGAAGCTTTGAAAGCTGCCTTTACTCGTGCTCCGGTACTTCAGTACCCCGACCAGGACCACAAATTCTGCCTTGAAACCGATGCGTCTGAGTTCGCCGTCAGGGGAGTGATATCCGTGAAGTGCGAAGACAGCGAATTCAGACCCATTGTGTACATGTCACATTCCATGACGCCTCCCAAACAAAACTATCCTATTCACAATAAAGAGATGCTGGCCATCATAAAAGCAACTGAGGCCTGGCGCCATTATCTCGAAGCCACTCCTTATGCTTTTGAGATATACATGGACCATCATAATTTAACGTACTTTATGAAGTCACAGAATTTGTCTAAGTGCCAAGCGCGCTGGCAAATGTGGATGACACGCTTCAACTATTTGCTTATCTATAAAAAGGGAACTCAGATGCACATTGCAGATCCGCTTACACTGCAAGCATTTCTCAATGTTTCATGACAAAACATTTTAAAAAAATAGAAGAAAGAGATACTCTTTTATTTACAATTTTGTTCAGCAAAAAAGACAAATATCATACAGCATTATTTTTGTCATTTTTGTGTCAAGATATGATTTGAGATCATTTCTTATGTTAGAACTATAAAAAATTTAACCTTTTTCTTCTGCCTGTCCCTTGCAAAATAAATAAAGAAATGACAATGTAACTTTTCCCACAGCAAGCATTTTCCAATTTTCTGCAGTGCAAAATTGAATCAAAAGACACTCTATTCCACAAAAATACATGTTTAGGAGATATGCTATATGTTTTTGGTCATAACATTCTAGCCAGCCAATCAGCATCCAGGAACAATGATGTTTCTTGAAGGAAAATTTATTGTTTCTTTTAACATGTTTTCAAAAAGGATATGGTATCTTATTTTTAATAACACATACTGAAATTCTTGCTATGAGAAAAGTTACATTGTCTTTTCTTTATTTGTTTTGCAAGGAACAGGCAGAAGAAAAACGTTAAATATTTTATAGTCCCAACATAAGAAATGATCTCAAATCATGTCTTGACACAAAAATGACAAAAATAATGCTGTATGATATTTGGCTTTTTTGTTGAACAAAATTTTAAACAAAAGAGTATCTCTTACTTCTATTTTTTTACAATGTTTTGTCATGAAACATTGAGAAATGTTTGCAGTGTTAGCAGGTGATCAGACCATTATGTATCTAGTTTGGAAGACAACAAGGACCAGGTCCTGTTGAACCCGGTATCTATTAAACTGATTGACATCACTGATCAGTCCTATGAAGAGCGACAGTCGCTCATTACGAACTTTCACGACCCTCCTGTTGCTGGGCATAAAGGAGTGAAAGCTACGTATAATGCGCTCAGGAAGCACTATTCTTGGAAAGGGATGAAGGAACAGATTCAAACCTACGTAAAGCATTGTCAAAAGTGCCAACAGTCCAAGGTGTTGAATCAAAAGACTTCTGGAAGTCTTGTTCCTCTCCCTACCCCTAGTGGCCCATGGCTTGACGTCACAATGGACTTTACTGAGATGCTGGAATCCCTCAGTTACAATTATATATTAGTTGTGGTTGATCGGTTCTCTAAGGAGGTCGTGTTTGTACCGTGTACCAAAGAGGAAACCACCCTGTCAACCGCTGAGTTATTTACAGATCATGTCTGGTGTCAGCATGGACTCCCGTCTTCCGTTGTGTCTGACCGTGGATCAGTCTTTGCGAGCAACTTCCTGGGGGAGTTGTACAGACTCTTAGGCGTAAAAAGGAAAATGTCTATGGCATTCCACCCTCAGACCGATGGTCAAACAGAGCGGTTGAACTGCGAAATTAATCAGTATCTCCGAACCTACATAAACGATCGTCAGAATGAATGGGCCAAATGGATCAAGATTGCCGAATTCATCTGGAATAACACGGTCTCGGAGGTAACTACTGATTCACCGTTTGGAATTACCCGGAGTTATTCCCCTTGTATGGGTGTTGAGCCAGTGGACACGGTAGCCCCAGCGGCTAAAGACTTTGCCGCCATATTTAATAAAGTCGTTGAGTCTTCTGAGAAGGCAAAACGTAATATGAAGTTTCAGGCAGATAAACATAGGAACCCCACCCTAGACTATGTTGTAGGCCAACAAGTTTGGCTTTCTATGGACAACCTTTGTATGCTAAATCACACTTCTAAGAAGCTTACAGAAAAGTGGATTGGCCCCTATGAGGTCACTCGTGTAACCCCGAATGCGGTTGAGCTTAAGCTCCCGAAAACTCTTCGGATTCACCTGGTTGTGAATGTTTCGCAAGTTAAGCCTTATTTAGGTCCTCTTCCCGGTCAACCCATGTCCCAGCCTGGTCCAGTACATGTTTCTGAAGAACATGATGAAGAGTATGAAGTGGACTATATAGTAGCTTCTCGTATTTATAGAAGACAACTCCAGTACCTGGTGCACTGGAAAGGGTACAAAGAGTACAAGAGAACATGGGAACCCTTATCCAATTTGAAGAATTCTCCTCTGGTAGTTGAGCGCTTTTACTGAGAAAACCCCTCTGCTCCTTGGAAGCTTCGTATGGCCCAAGTGGACTTTGACTCGTTATTTAGTCGTATCCCCAAAAACCTTACGGTTTGCGATGCTCAGTTCTGCAGTCTGGAATCCTGCACCTGAGGGGGGAGTAGTGTAACGGTCCAACTTTTTATCTTATCTAATCTGTGATTAGATAGCGTTTATCTTATCTTAGTGTACAGCTTCTATCTTATCTACCTAGTCTAGACCTGTGCCTCATGCTGTACACACTGCCACCCTTGACATCATTACTCATAGCCTTAGCTCCACAGTGATGTCATTACATAGCCTTTACCTGCATGTAGCCTCATGGATAGCCTCGTGTAGCCCTCGTGTATAGTAGTATATATACAGTGCAATCCAGCACCCAGAGGCTCCCCATTTGAGCTCATCTTGGGTCTTTGCTCTAGATACTCACATCCTATTCCCTCTCAGAGTCTCGCGTGTTAGGGTCCTTGGTGTTCTTTGCCTAGGGTCATCTCAGTAGTCCTCAACATTCATCACTTGATGCTTCGTGCTTGATGACTCCTTCTCAGAGGGGTGGGTTGGGGGATGAGACACAGTACAACAAATGAGTCCACACTTCAAGATGTCAGATGGCAATGTTTGGTAAACAAGGGACGGGGCTGTACACCATTGTAGTCATTAGAATTAATGCAACTAAGCAGCCGACAATTCCATACCTAACACAGCCTGGTCAAACAGTTCTGCCTTTGTCTGTCAGGCTGTCTGTTTCTTCGTAACCAATGTACAAGCGACAGCAGTGGCACATTCTTTTGTTACACTACATGCTAATCTAATTAGTCTATTGACAGTACTGACAGTATTCTAATGCTATTAACTAGTGGATCGGGAGGGAGGAAAAACGATGTGATACATATAGTGAAGAACATGGGGGAAGAAAAGAAAGAAGGAATTACTACTGTGACTCATCTTAAACTGGATGGTGTTTCAAAGCCCAACAATGAAGGCCATCAATGAGCAGTGGAAGTTTCAACTCCCGACAGTCATGTGCTGGTTCAATGCCGTTCAGTTTATAAGGCTGCTATTTTCACATGTATTTCCTTTCCACTTCCTTTACCATCACCTCACCCATACCAGTAGACATAATCATAATGGTAGTCTGGTAGTCATAAAATAGTCGCAATGGTAGTAGAATCCCCAATAAGTATGAAATGACATGAATGTAGTGAGGTTATAATGAATATAAGATATAGTAGTCCCATTTCTGTACAAGGCCTCGCATTTTTAAGTTTAGGATCTCACTGCCCAATGCAAAATATTTGTATTGTGTGTTCTATATTCATCAGCAAACCAACCCTCCCCTGTCCAGTACTGGACAGCACTGGACAGCTGTCCCAGAACCCCAGCTCTCCCAACAAGGTACCTAACTGGGTAGGTTAGCACAGACTGTCCCAGCACTGTCCCAGGCTGTTCCAGCTGTCCCAGACTGTTCCAGAGTGCTCACAGTACCTTTGCTGCTTGTACTTTTTGATCACCTTAATTCATTCAATGTTTGTGTCAATCAATTTGTATTAATTCCCTACAGTACAAAGAGTAAATACTATATACTAATGGGGTCTTCATCATGTTGATGGCAGCTTGTCTGGGCATGGTCGCGCATTGAGGCAGGTGGTGGGTGACTGCCATCATCATTGCTTGTGGTGGTTGTGTTGTTGACGCTGGTGGGTGGTGGTCACGTTGTCAACCATAGTTGACACTGGTGGTGGCTGGTGGGGACGTTGACATTGTTGTTGGTGATCATGCTGGTGGTGGGGATGTCGCCATTGTTGTTGCGGACACAGGTGGTGGTGGTCGTGTCAACAACAACAGTGGTGGGGTCTCGTTGACGTGGGTGGTCGTGGTGGGTTGTCATTGTTGACATGGGTGGTCATGGTGGTCACGTCAACAACGACGGTGGTGGGGTCGTCGTTGTCATTGATGCAGGTGGTCGTGGTCGTGGGAGTCATTGTTGTTGTTGTCGGTGGCCGCATCGATGACAGTGGTAGTGAGTCATCGTCGTTGCAGACACAGGTGGTGGTGGTGGTCGTGTCGATGATGACAGTGGTGGGGTCATCGTCATCGTCAACGCAGGTGGTGGTGGTCATGGGAGACATTGTCATTGTCGTTGTCGGTGGCTGCATTGACCAGTGGTGGTGGGCCATCGTCATTGTCACAGACACAGGTGGTGGTGGTGGTCGCATCAACAACGACGGTGGTGGGGACATCATCATCAATGTTGATGGTGGGGTTGTTGTTGTTGGCATGTTGGTGGTGGCCATCGTCATCGTTGACGCTGGTGGTGGAGTGGTGGAAGGAGTGAGGATAGGAACTTAGATAAAATTTTGAAGCATGAGTGTATGCGTGTGTTTGTGTATATGATTATATCAGCATATTGAGCTACCAATTCCTAATAGTATTTACTACTTCGCTACATGCCTCACTGACAGCCACAGCCACAATCACACATTGACCACCCCGAACAACAGCGATGACACTGACCATCACCACCAGTGTCTCGGATGACAACAACAGCCACCACCACCACCACCACCTACAATGACAATGATGACCCCACCACCATTATTGATGCAATTACCACCACCCGCATCAACAATGACAATGACAACGTCCCCACCACTGTTGTCGTCAATGCGACCACCACCACCTGTGTTCGTGACAACAACAACAACGTCTCCACCACCAGCGTGGTCGACACAACCACCACCCGCGTCGACGTGGCCACCACCACCACCCACCACTACCAGCAGTGTCGTCGACCACCAACACGATAGCAACAGCCACAATGGCCACCAGTATATCAACGATGACAACACTGACCACCACCAATGCGACGAGGACAACAAATAAATTTATTACTTAGCTTACTTAGAACTTGTATGACTTGGGAATAAAACTCATTTGCCTCATTACTTTTGTGTGATCTCTTTTTCTTATTGGTATTTTAAGTTGGTACTTGTATGTACTCTACTGGGTTAATTGGAGTGTCTGTCACTGTTGGGCAATGCTGGGCCAGTCTGTTGTCCCTGTGTAAGCCTGGGCCAGACTTTCCAAACTGGGTGCTCAGCTAAGCAAACACTGCAAGCATTTCTCAATGTTTCATGACAAAACATTGTAAAAAAATAGAAGAAAGAGATACTCTTTTATTTACAATTTTGTTTACAGCTGTTCCCAAGTATAATGAGATTGCGTGTGTTTGTTCAAGTCGCGAGTTGCGTGCTTCCAAATTGGGAACAGCCTCTGCAGTGCCCTCACCCCTGGCCTTGCTGTGCATCGTCATCACCCCCGCCGCCCCGCGAAGCACTATGGATGCTTCAAACGACTCTGATTCTGTTGCAGATGTCACGCTTGTGGAAGAAAGGGACAATATTGGTTGTGAGAGCCACGACAAATTCCTCAGTGGTATGTACAGTTACTCAATGATGCTAGCCTATGATCGTGCCACACTCACACCTGATAGTGACCGAAGAAATGCAGTGGTATACCTTCATAGATGATGCATATATCCCAGAGGGCCATTCTGTGCCATCCACACCTATTGCTAGCCCTGTCAAACCCTCACCAAAGAAGGGAAGAAGGGGCCGCAAGCGTAAGCAGTCTGAAAACGAATCCCCATCTTCTCAGGTACCCGTGACTACGAAGAAGAAGAAGAAGAAAGGGGTGTCAAAGACAGCTGTCTTCGATATCGATGAGGATGAAGTTGCTGAGCCACCACTGCAATCCATCACTGCACATCTTCATCTCGAAAACACTGTTGAAGTCCCAGGTCGGCCTGGACGAGGCAAATCAGCATCGACATCAGTTCGACTCCGGCAGTGCAACCCGTTTATTTTCACTGTAAAGGACACCTACGACATCTTCGTTGATGCAGTTGCAGACGCTGCGGATACAATGTCGTGGCATTTAGCCATGTCCCATCTGTGCTGGCGCTTTGAAACGCCAGCTAATCTCCAACCGAAACTCCTGGCGAACAAAGTTGGCTATACAGCAATGATCACTGCTGTCAAGTCACGTCGAAAGGACCAAGTTATCTTCCTGTACATTCCTGAGCCAGTTTTGCGTGAAAAGGTGTGTTTGATACTGTGGATATTGTCGTATTGACCGAGATTTTACAGCCTACAATTGATGTGTCAAGCAAGGGGAAGTACTCAACGTCCGTAACTCAGGAAGCGGACGACATCTCGTCACAATCGTCCTCTCTGAAGTCTCAAATTGTGAGTGTTCTATTGAGTTGTTAGTGTGTTTCTTCTGCTGAAATACAACCAGAATTGGCTGCGAAACCGTGCCGGAGGCGAGCTCCAGCAGCTTGAAGAGAAGTATCCAGTTGGTAACCACCTGTGCTTTCCCAATAAGCGGATATATGCATCGGATGGGCTTTATTGGGAGCTCACACAGCTCCGTCTTCAGGTTTGGGCTAATGCAATAGCAGCAAAGGTGCATCATAAGCGCTAGGTACACCAGTTACTCACTATCTCCAATAGCCACCAACAGCAACATACGAAGAGCCGCCTGCATCCAATCACTTCACAAAGGCGTCTGCCATACCGGCAAGTCAGATACCAAAGGATCGCTCTGCCAGTCAGCCCTCCGGTGTCACAGAAGGTCATCAAAATGGTTTCGCACCCTATGGTAACACTTTTCAGGGCCATCCTCCACAGGCCCCATACCCATATTTTCCCTATCCCCCACCACCACAAATGCCATATGGTCCATATGGTTATTACATGCCGCACATGCCTCATCCACCAACTCCGACCCCTCAGCCTCCACCTGCTCAAGCTGCCGCTGGATTATCCTCACCTGATGTGACTATGTCACACAATGTTTCACTTTCGAAATTCTGTACCAAGTATCGGCTGTCAGCACATACCCAAGAGAAACTATTGGAACTCGATTACTCCCCTGGAAACGAGGTCATTGAAACTCTCACAGAGGTGGACTGGAAAGAAACTGGACTTTCAATTCTTGCTTCGCGCTCATTCATGGCAGCTCACTGGAATTTCTGTGAGCTAATTCGTACAGGCAAGTGGAACCAGTAAGTCCCGGTAGTCGTTAGAATCATGTACAATACGTCCACAAACATGTAAACTATAGAGTTCAAGTGATTCTTGCAATCAATACAGTGGTTTTATCACCAAGAGCTGCCTTGGGAGTTGGACATAAATTTGAACTACATAATATACCCTGCATGACGAATCCAGCCCTGACATTTCTCAGCAGTAATACAGGCGGTTGCTTCAACGAGTGTTGCCATAGGGTCATTCTCTTCATGAAGACAATGTGCGTGACGACGGAGATATGATTTTACTGTAGTCATGATCAGCAAATCATGATCCGTTCATAGGCAACAGCTGGACTTACGTGCACTGAACGATTCTTCAATTGGATTGAGATCGGGTGAGTATGGCGGCAGGAACAGCAAGATACATCCTATGAATAATGAAGGCTATATTACACAAGATGGTGGCCCGGGAACATACCAGCTTGCAGCAGGGCTGCTTCAAGGTCCTCATTTTGGTGGATACGGCAGTTGTCGAGGACAATCACTGATCGTTCTGCAGGGAACGGATTCATTGAAGGAAGCTGTGAAGGAATATGAGAAAATGACCATGTAAAAAACACAAAACATACGACTTGTTCAATGACGAACTGGGAGAACAGATCACAATCAAATGATCCCTCAACGACATCCGCTGCAATATACCCATCCACTGCCATGGCAGCCACAAGCAAGTACCGGTCACCGCGAACAAAGACATCCGCAAAGCGTGCTCGAGTGCCTGACATTGCCCGTCCATAGTGACGTGCCCATGTCTGCTCGTCTTTGCTGGTCTCGTCAATGAAGATCAACTCTGAACCATCACCTTGAAAGTCGTTGTGCACCAGTTCTCGGAACTCTCTGCGATGTTCCTCATCTCTTTCTGCAGCGATTTTGTGGAGGATCTTTCTGGTAAGACCGGCTTCAGCAAGGTTGCGGGAAAGAGTCGAAGTTGAGATGGCAATGTCATGTGTGAGCGCAAGCCATGCAACAACCTCGTCAAGAAATAGGTCTGTTTCCTGAGAAAAGAGGTCCTTGCAGGCCTGGATGAGGGTACGTGTGAGGACACGGAGGCCCTGACCTTTCAAAGGTGATGGAGGGCGGATGACAGTGCCATGCTCTTCGAAGATTGCATGCCATCGAAAGAGGCTGGCACGCGAAACTCCTAGAATGTCGCATATATCCTCAATCTCCCAGCCTTGATCCCACAGCTTGAGGGCGATTAGCTTGACGTCTTCACTGATACGGCGGTTCCCCATGGTTGTTGGCCCACGATTAGGCTGTTCCCAATTTGGAAGCACGCGACTCGCGACTTGAACAAACACACACAATCTCATTATACTTGGGAACAGCTGTAACAAAAAAGACAAATATCATACAGCATCATTTTTGTCATTTTTTGTGTCAAAACGTGATTTGAAATCATTTCTTATGTTGGGAATATAAAAAATTTAACCTTTTTCTTCTGCCTGTTCCTTGCAAAACGAATAATAATAAAATCAATGTAGCTTTTCTCACAGCAAGCATTTTCAATTTTCTGGAGTGAAAATTTGAATCAAAAGATATTCTATTCTATAAAAATAAATGTTTAGGAAACATGCTGTATATTTTTGATTATAACACTCTAGCCAGCCTATCAGCATCCAGGAACAACCATGTTTCTTGAAGAAAAATTTGTTGTTTTCTTTCAACATGTTCTGAGGAATAATATGCTATCTTATTTCTAATAAAACATGCCAAAATGCTTACTATGAGAAAAGTCACATTGTTTTTTCTTTATTTGTTTTGCAAGGAACAGGCAGAAGAAAAAGGTTAAATTTTTTATATTCCCAACATAAGAAATGATCTCAAATCATGTTTTGACACAAAAAATGATGAAAATGATGCTGTATGATATTTGTCTTTTTTGTTAAACAAAATTGTAAATAAAAGAGTATCTCTTTCCTTTATTTTTTTTATAATGTTTTGTCATGAAACATTGAGAAATGCTTGCAGTGAAAAGGGTTGGTTCGCTGATGTTAACTACTCTGATGGGGAGGGGAAGTTCTAACCCATTGTTTCTGCTGAGATTTGGCAGATGTATACTTCAATTGGAGGAGTACCAGATCTTGAACTGGCTGGCAGTCTTTGAAGTTGTCAAGGTCGGGAAATGCAGCTATAGCCTATGGAGGTTGTGTCACAGTGAGTTTCATAGTTGTATTAATTACAATCACAACTTACCATTTTATTTACGGCTTCCAATGCAGTACACTCTTGCAGGCTGCAGCATTTAGTTTGATCTAAGTGCTTTGCCACTGCTTTTCTTACAATCCGCTTCAATGGTGCAATGGTGAGTCCCCTGCTACAAACCTCCATCATCAAAAACTTACCCACAATTTTTTGAAGCCGGTCTCTCCCCAGCCCATCTGCTCCTCCAGATTGTAGCCACCTTGCCCTCCCACCTTGCCAGTGGGTTTAGGGATTTTCTTGCTACTTTCTTCGTCTCCATCCAAAGACAACAAACTTGACTCTGATGGCAAGGGTGAGTTGGACCTTTCTCCTCCATCTTCGTTGATAACAACTGATTTTCCCAAGGGCTTTGTGATAGGGGATGCCGCTCTGGGGGTTGTTGCTCTCAAGTTAGTGGTTCTAGTTGTGGTCACACACTGCATTTTGACCATTGCCCCCAAGACAGCAGGTGCAGCAATCAGAAGGTGTGACATAGCCATCTCTTCCTTGGCAGCAGGAAGGCATGGTGAATGAACGTACCATGATCCCGAGAAGTACTATTTAACGCTTTTAATTTCATCACCATACTTTTGTGTTATTGGTGCTTCAGTGCTATTGTGAGTTGGTATGGCAACCTATTGTTGGTCCCATAAACTTAAATGTCTCCAGGTCCTTCAATCTTCTCAATTATCACATTTAATTAGTGGTAGCACCTTTCTTGCAGTTTTTTTATGTTGCCTTATTCTCATGGCAAGTACTACCTGTCTATTTAGACACCCTAGACACCCTCTGCTGCAAGTCATGGCATTCTTCAAGTCGTTGTTCAGAAATCCCCCGGACATGGAAGATGAATCCTATGCATTAGATTCCCTTGAAAAAGGTACATCCACAACAGATAAGCTCAGTGGTGAGAACACGTATGCCCATCTGGAGATCCAATCTTATGGTACTCTCAGCCTGCACAACACTGGTACTGCACACCAATGCTGCATTGATGGATACCGATGATACCGCTTCAACACTTCCAGCTGACAATGTTCCAGGATCATTCCATATTCTCCCTTCCTCTGGCTCCTCCAAACAGACCTTCAAACAGACTCCTGGTGTGGATTACCACTGGGGAAATACTCTGTTCATTTTATGCCTTGACAGGTGGTCAAGGTGCCATGGTTGTCTACAACCAGTCTTTAAGGGTCAGTTTGGACACTGTGAACGCTTCATTCAAAATTCAGAAATCAAATATTCAACAGTCACATGATCTATGCACGTGACATGACAAACAGTGAGCGCTCAGCCAGTGGTGATTCATCGATAAACTGCAACTATGGACATCGACATCGATCTGGAAATGCAGCTCAAGCCTGGTCAGCTAGAGGCTGTAATCCTAGAATTTGTCACTCGCTGTAAACACTTACTTGACTTGTTAACCATCATTCTTATGCAGATCACCCAAGTCTTCTACCAACTCCTCTTTATTCCATCAATACGCATTCCCCACCACACATCTATTCTTACCGGCCGTGCATGGGTGCTAGAGTTGTTGACAGGACATCCCGAGCGCATCAAGATCAATTTTGGTGTGCCTCTTGAAATCTTTTCTGTGCTCACGCGTATCCTGAGGGAGAACGGTGTCGGGGATTCACGGCATGGTGTAACTGTGGAAGAGCAGCTGGGGATATTCCTGTACACATGCGTCACTGGACTCTCTTCTCACCTTGTCGCCGAGCGGTTCCAACATTCAACAGACACCATTACAAGGTAAGTAAACTTTACCGTTCCATCTGCTGTCGCTTATTCTATCAGTAGATATTTCAAGGAGCTTGTAGGCTTCTTTTCTTCCCCGAAATTCTACCGTGCCCAAGTGCACTTCCCTATGTTGCACACGCCAATATCACAGAAGGTTCTTGGGGATCACCGTTTCAAGTTTTTTGACAAGTGCATCAGGGCTGTGGACGGTTCACACATCCAGGTCTTTGCTTCGGTTGACGATCATGCTTTCATGCGCAACCGAAAAGGGTTTCTTTCTCAAAATTGTTTGTTTGCCTGTGATTTTAATTTTGATGTTATCTATTCATTGTGTGGGTGGGATGGATCGGTCGCTGACAGTGCGCTGTGGAGGGATGCTGTGGCCAATGACCTTGAGGTACCTCCTGATAGGTACCTCCTTGGGGACGCTGGATTCGCTTCCTGCGACACACTTTTGGTTCCATACTGCGGTGTGCGCTACCATTTAAGGGAATGGCGGCAAGGGAGAACTAGGTACGCTTGTCATCATTTTGGAAACACCTGCACTAATCTAATTGTGGTATAGGCCAATGAATGAGCGCGAGCTATTCAATCTTCGACATGCCGCCCTCCGAAACATCATTGAACGCCTCTTTGGAGTATTGAAATGCCAATGGCGTATCCTCAACATCCCCCCGGAGTATAGTATGGACATGCAAGCCCGTATACCAGCAGCTTTATGCGCGCTGCACAACCTCGTCAACCGCTTTGACCCTGAGGAGTACGATCACCCAGAATTTGATTGGGTGTTGACGCGGTCGGATGAGTCAGACGGTATTCCAATCATTGATGATCATGAGGAACCCGTTGTACAGGAGGGGAATGAAACAGTGCGTGCAAACCATCGACGCGATATGATCGCACGGTCCATGTGGGCAGATTATCTGGTAGAGTGTGCACAACGCGGTATTCCATTACCATGATGTACACTACTGCAATTGTAGTTTACTAGCCTACAATTTATGTGCATATGGAATGTACGAGTGGGCAGGGCGAAACAGGGAATGAGATACATGCGGCATGGGCAAAACAATGTTACAACTAAGCAGATTTCTTTGCCATCTCCGCAAGGCGTTTCTCCAGCCAACGTTTGCGGGCTACATGCCCTAAACCAGCAAAAATAGTCGCCTGTTGTTTATTAGCCGGCGTAGTGAGATACTCAGCGAGGTCTAAGTAGTCGTCCACCGAAACATCCCCTTCGTGAGTCGTGAGCACCGCAATGGCTTGTTGGAAAACGTCGTTGGTAGTGATGGTGATGCCCGAGGAAGTGAACGCTTTGGACATGCCTTCCACCGTCTGTGAGATTTGCTTCATTACTTCTACTCCCTCCATCTGTGCAGTAGCGGTAGCTGAGGGACCACAGATCTGCTTTCGGGATGTGTCTGAAGCTGCACTGTCCACAGTTGATCTGGCACCCGACATGGTACCAGCTTTGCGCTTCCCCTGGCTAACGCTTGTCAAGACTGACGAGGAATTGGAGCTGCGATCTGAAGGCGCAAGGAATGAGGATGGTGTGGATGGTGCAGCTGAAATATCACGAGGCGCTTGTGTGGTTGAGGGCTGGATGGCGCGAGTAGAGGCCACCGCTTGACTGGTGGTGGCCACGGGAGTCTGATTCACTGGGGGCTGGATGGTGCAAGCAGAGGCCACCGCTTGACTGGTGGTGGCCACGGGAGTCTGATTCACTGGAGATGGAGGGGTTACTGTGCTCGGAGGCGCTGGTGTGGAGGATGCGCCGCCAGGACAGAAGATATGCATACCCTTGCTTTGTGATGGCATTATCCATTCCATAACCTCAAGGGGGAGGAAGCCCTTATCTTGGAAACGCTTCGCATGTTGGTGCGACTATGTTAGAGCTAGAATGAGTGTTTTTTGCATGCAGTACAGTAGCGCCATACCTTGACATAACCTTGCAAAATAGGATCCGATTTGAGCATCCCAGCTCCATTGGTGTCACACCAGGAAAATCCAGATGCGTTCTTGAGAGCCAGGACTGCCTGGTAATCATCCCTCAGCTGTAAGATTTCATCAGTAGCACCCTAGATAGCGCATAGATAAGAAATCACACTTACATTCCCCCACTTTGTATGGCAAGCACTGGCAGTCTTCTCACCACCTTGCTTCACTGTGAAGGTATCCTTCAAGTGTTGAGCGGCACCGGCGAAGTGTTTCTTTGCAAAGTTTACTCCGTCCCCAGCTCTGGCTATTTGTTGCTCCAAATAAAGCACCAAGGCATATTCTTCTTCGGCCTCCCACCTTGCTGCAGCCTTCCTCCGAGTTGCCTTTTCGGAAGTTATCAGATCAATGGGTTCAGGAGCTCCTTTGGATTGCAGGGAGCGATTAGAGCGTCCAGAGGAGCTGGACATGATGAGGGGCGAGGGCAAACTGGATGACAACCACCACAGCCACTGTTGCCATGTCACGTGCATAGATCATGTGACTGTTGAATATTTGATTTCTGAATTTTGAATGAAGCGTTCATGGTGTCCAAACTGACCCTAATCCGCTCAGCTCCTGAGGATGCCGCATTGGTGCATACAGTCCTGTCTTGTCTTGTCATTAATTTATTGATTTACTTTCTCAGCACCCGCCCAAGGTTCTCTTAAGAGAGGTTGACCATTCCAGCACCCTGCGTGCACAGGTGTATGATATCAGGAGTAGGCTTTATCACAAAGACGCCGATTTCAATGTGCGTTATGCTTCTTAGCCAAATACTGTGCTGCTGACCGAATGTAGATACTGGAAGGTAAATTTCATCAGAAAGATGCCAATTTAAGTGTATGTGCTTCATATTAGGTTTACTCCACTCTCTCAGAAATGTAGGTGTTGGAAGCCCATGTGAAGAACAAGGACATTATCATTGCTGGGCAGGCTCAGCTTCTTTCGCAGCTAAGGAATGACCTAGAAGAGGTGAAACAACAGACTGCTACACAGAGTTCGGCATTAGCCCAGATTGGATTGAAGGATGCCACCATTGCACAACAAACAGAGGCTCTCAAAACACTCCAAAGAGCTGTACTGGAAGCTAAAATGGGGATTCAATGACTGGAGGTGTGTTGTTGTGCCATCTTCACTGGCTTGCCAACTTGTTCTTCAGGTCGACAGGGAATCAGAGATACTGGCATTGAATCACAATTATGAAATGGCACTCCGTAAAGTACAGGAGGTAATGTTGGCCCCACTATTGCAAACTAACACTGATGTATGATATCTACAGGTCCAAAGCCACACACCGACACCCTCACCTGTTGTATTGAAGCATATGGCCTGCCACAGGTCAACATTAGGAAGCAGACAGCTAATTTGCCATTATCTAGATGTAAGAGTTTTTTCAATTTATTTCTTGTTACTCATTCATTGTTCACTGCATACAGGAGCAGGATCTGTCTGAAACACCAGCTCCAGCGCAGTCAGGGCAGTCAGCCCCAGCATTGACAGTTCAAGTGCTACCATCACAATCGGGTTCAGAGCAGTCAACCTCAGCACCAACAACAGCTCGGGTTCCATCAGCTGCAGCACCACTTACCCTCAGTGATGAAGACTTGCAAAGGATAGTGGAGGAACTCCACCAATGTATGAATACTGGCTCTCCATCAGTAAAATGGCACAAATCTCTTAACTGTCTATATTTGTTCATAGTTCTCCATAGTTGTCATGTAATTGGACAGTTCTGGACAGTTACCCAGTGTACATAGCAATTATAGCATCCATGCTCAGATTTGTGCCAAGGCTGGCATAATTATACCAAGCCCACAGCTAGCCCCAGTGAGAAATGGACAGGTATGTCCTAATACTGGTTGGATTTTGGACTTCAGAAAATCACAGCATTGAGTGACAAACAGTGACAAACAATGTCATCCCCCATTGTCCGTGCTTGAAACAGGGAGCGACACATTTACCATTGACCCCCACTTTCAATAGTGTCTCCAATGCAGCTTCTGCACTATATCCCTCGCACATGTCTATGACCGAGGCTAGGAACTCATTGACAACACAAGAAGTCGCTTCAAGCAAGAAGAGAATAATACTGGTTGGTGCCGTGCATGCTACTGGGGTCAGACATCCTAGAGGTCTGTCATATCCATACTTTTCCCAGTCACAACTCCGGTCTAACCCTGGCCCACCTGACCTCTCCTTAGGCATAGACACAACTCCGGATCTAGTCCGGCCATCTCCAGCCCCATAGCTGCACTCCAGCCCAACTCTGGTCACTATGTCCATCTCCACCTCAGGACTAACCCCTGTCTTCCTCTAGACACATCTGCGGTCCAACTCTGCCATGTCGAACCTGTACCTACCACTTGTTGCTACTCCGGTTTCAGTCTGGCCACTCCCTTGGTCTTGTCTGCAACATAGCCCAACTCTGGCTGGTACATCCAACTCCAGCTCAGGTCTGCTCCTGTTCCACTCCACTCCCTCTGTCAGGTCCACAAATGGCCTTGGACATTTCCATGTCCAACTCCAGACCTTCCTCCAGCTACTCTGCCCTTTCTCCACCTGTGCACTCCCTCCGCTCATGCACTCCCTCTGCTCTTGCACTTCCTCCAGTCATGCACTTCCTCCAGTCGTGCACTTCCTCTGGTCCCACTTCCTCCAGTCCTGGACATCACTCTGGACTTAACATTAGTTAAGTCCACCTCCAACCCTTACTTGTCCTCTTCCAACATAGTTCCCTTTACCTACTTGTCCCTGCATCTGCTCCGTTGTCCCTGTAACCCTAGTTCCCCATTTCTGCTTCTGCTCCAGTTTATTTTCCTGTCCCTGGTTTACTTTCTTGTACCTGGTTTATTTTCCTATCCGTTTCTGCTCCATCCCTTGTCCCAACTAAGGTGTTTACTTGTCACTGTATATACTCACCTCTAGTCTCGTTACTATATAAACTACTATACTCCAGCCTAGTAGTTTCCTTAGATCAAATCTTGACTAAGATACTCCCCACTCTGTACTACCCACTATGCTCTCCTAATCCATCTGTTCACCTGAACTCCTGAATTCCTGAACTCCGGCCAACTCCGGCCTCCGTCCTATCTTGTCCCCTTGGTCCTATGTCCGATCCTAGCAAGTCTCCTACTCGCACGAGGGCAAAAGCCACCTCTGTCCCAGACTTGACGCTAGACCTCTCAGGACTTATCCCACCTCTGGGATGTCCTTCGCTCCGGACAAGCTGCGCTCAACTCTGGACCACTTTCCTGTGGTCTGGACTTACTCCGCAAAACCTGGACTTACTCCCTGTGCTTCTGTAGTGCCCAGACTTCGTTCATTTGACCCAGACTTGACTCTCCACACTAACTAGCACCTACTAGTGTCTGGACTTACCTCCTCATTAGTTCCCTGCACCTCTGGACCTCCTAGTAAGATCGTTGAGGAGAACCGGTCTTGACAAGGTCCCTGTTCAATTCCCACCCTCATTACCATCCTTGCTGCCCGAACTTTGGCATCCTCAGCCTCTCATTGCACTGTTGACAGAAAGTATTCACACAGATTCACCAGATATGCTGACCCTTGGCTCCTCAACATGAATTCAGCCTGTACTTCAGTCCTCTTTCAGCTGAGGCAAAACAGGTGAGTCTGTGTAACAGTTGATTCAAATATTGGTCGAATTGATTGTCGCCTTATAGAAATACAAAGACAAATATAAATGACTTGTACTTGCCCCTCAACTCGTTGTACTACCCCATACTCATGCAATACTGAAGGTCAAGAAGATTATTCAGACGAAGGGGATCGCAAACATGATTGTGATGTCACACACCAAACAGGTTTGGTACAGTGAACATGGAAGATAACACCTATATCGAATGATCCTTATGTGAAGGATAAGCACGATGGACCCTCATTGTAGCCATCTATCACACAAGAATCACCAAGAAGCAGAAGAAACTGAAGGAATAACATCAATTGTGGTATGAGAAAGGAATGCACACATCTGCAGTCCAACTCCCATACCAGAATGATCAAAGAAGCCAAAGAATTGATGGAGAAACGAAGGAGAAAAAGAAGAAATGATTTTTAGCACCCAAATGTCATTTTTAGGTGCCCAGTGCTGGCATTCCGATATTTTGAATAGCTCCATCGTTTCTGAAGCTATCAGGCATGTGACTATACCCTCAGAAAGCCTGGAACGTGGTCTATCTGCCTGTCAAGTTCTGATGCAAATCTGTTCATTTCCCACGGAGATATTCCCCCCGCAATCCAGACATTTGCTTCATTGCTCACTATGGAGTCCATATTTTCTCTGGATCATTTCTCTGCTATTGCTGCAGATCTCCACTATGGCCTGCTCTTAGGGCAGCCTCTCCCAGAGTTCCCATGCACTGCCTGGCACATATCTTCCCAGCCTGCTCCCTCAGTCCCTCTCATTCTCGGTCAGCACGTTCTCCTTGTCAGTCCTGCATCAAGGATGTACTTTGGTCATCTTAGGTCTATTGTCAAGCTTGAGAAGTCTTCTCTGGTCGTCTCTGTGTCCCCTGAGCCCTCAGCCTATGGTCCCTTCCTCCCAGATACTTGCCATGTCCATCTTCCTCTGTCATTTGTTTCACTTCCCTGGATGCGTCGATTTCAATACTCTATCCGCTTCCCTACTTTCAGATGACGTCCCCCAACACCATGACAGTTATTCCCCCACTTTATAGTGCTATTAGGAAGAAGAACCCTCTCTTGTTCTTTCCCAGAAGAGAGCTCACCAAAGGAGCCCATGGTTGCACTTCAGCGGCGCTAGAACACATGCACTATACCTTAGTGTATGCTGACCACCCAAAAGACCTCTGGACCCCTGGTACCCTTCTTGTGGCTGTTTTGTCTCGGATCAATCCCCCTATTTATCTCAGATCTTCCCCATTGTTGTCCCTTCAAATTCCTGATGGTACACAGCCCCCCATTAAACTTCTTAGGCTGTGCATCAATCAAGTCACAGCCTTCCTCACAGTTGAGCTCACAGCTTCGCTGATTGTCATCCTAGTTCAAGAGGCTCTCTCCTCCACCCCCATGAACCCCAACAGCACCCAGATAGTGTCCCAAAATGAGGAACTCAGAGTGGTCACCACCAAACTTGACTCTGCAGTCGACAATTGGTCAATCCAGCAGGACAACTTGAAGAAAACACTCAACAAAGTACCCCAAATCAATGACCCTACTGACCTTCTACTGATGGATGCACGGATCCAATCCATCTCGGAGGGTGTATCCTCCATCCAAGCAGCAATGGACATAATCAAGATACAACCAATCGCTAGGCCCACATCCTCAACCTGCCAACCTCACTCCTACCGCGACACGGTTGCATCCACACAGCAGCCCAACCTGCCTGAAAACAGACGGACCTCTCCAGGATCAGACCAAGCAGCTTGCCACTCAGCCATCAAACAAAGACAGCTTCTGCTGGATCCTGACAGTGATCACCCATCTATCAAAAACGACACCACAACTGAGAAGCTAGCCAAGATCTTCCAGCAGGCACTGGACTCGCTAAAGACAGATACCACCCCCAAACTACAGCTCCACTCACTCTTCAGGCTATGCAACCAGGAAATTGTCCTAGAACTGACAAGTGCCAATGTGGCAAGATGGGTAAAATACCCAACCCACAGAGTAGAATTCATGAAAAAACTTGGAGGAAAAATATGTCTGAAAGACAGACAATACAACATAGTTGTATCCTTCCTCCCAATATCTACTGACATCAACTCCCCAGATACTGCTTGGAGCATCGAAGTAGGTAATGATCTACCAGATGGAACCATTAGCAAAATGTGTTGGATCAAAGACCCATCCAAAAGAGACAGGCACCAACATGTCGCACATGCCCTTTTCTCAATAACTAATCCAGAGGCAGCCAACAAAATCATTGACCAGGGTCTGTACATCAACCTGGAACATCTATGTCTGTCAAGACCATGTCCAACTCTGGACTCTTATCCAGTTACTCTGGTTGCATTGCAGTACTACAGCTCAACTCTGGACCTCTGCGCATCACTCTGGTTCTGGACACACACATATCCTTCCGCTAAGAGCAACCCTCGCATTAGCCTCAATCCAGTTGTTACCACACTTCCCCGTCTACCCTGTTGTACTGTGAGTTCTTCATGTTCCATTTATATCTTCTACCTTGTGGTATTTTCATTGGACCTGACCTTGTCCCAACTCTGGTTATTCTTTGTTCACCCTTTGGGCTGTTTACTTGTCACCATAAATACTCAACCCTAGTTCTCCATAGTATAAGTACCCTGTACTCCATCCTGTCTACTTCAGTCTGAAATCAACTTAGTCACTGCTCCAGTCACTGTCTGTCTCTGTCTCTGTCTCCATCACCTTGACTGGAATCTACACAAGGTATCAATGCACATCATCCTTGTCATTGAATCCAAGCAGTCACCAACTCTGGCTGGACTAATCCCTTGTCCAGCCCTCTGCCCTCTTCCTTCATCCACCTTCATCCGGACTTGACCAGACCCCCCACCGGAGTAGACCCAGACTTGACAACACCTACAAAAAGACAAAAAAGAACCCATCCATTGCCTCAAATGCCAGCACTGGGGCCACTTCACAAAGGACTGCAAAGAAACAAGGAACACCTGTGGTACATGCGCCAAAGAACACTGCACAACTAATTGCTGTTCCTTCCAAACCTTCTACTGTGTCAACTGTAAAACTGACTGGCATGCTAGCTCAGACAGAGAATGCCCAGAATACATCAGATGCCAGAATGCCCTCGACAGAAAAATCCCTGAAAACTCAATGCCCTACTTTCCCACAGAAGAAACCTGGACCCAAGATATACTCCCTCCACACCAAACAGCCCTCATAGTCCACACTAGAAAGCCTGTATTGCAACCATCATTACCCAAGTGACTAACACAAACCAAGCTCCCCTTCACACCTCAGACACCAAAATGCAGCCACAAGAGCAACACTGATGCTGATAGAGATTCCACCTATCACACAGCTGCACCTGACTCTCCACCTC
>JAYMGJ010000778.1:0-32109 GCA_037178675.1 Scleroderma bovista | reverse complement strand
CTCACTACCAAATGAAAATGCTACGCTCGTATTCGTCGCAATGGTTATGCGGCATCACAAGGTATACTTATTTTCTCCATACCTAATAACCAGACCATTGGCTCACACCAGGTCCGTAGCGCACCCCGGATAACCTCTATCCCTCCGAACACACGCTAAACCCCCCAAGCGGATGGAACTGCTCCGACCCCACATACGCCTATGCAGCCGGCACAGCCCACATATTCACAGAAGTGAATGTGCCGCCTGATCATCCGTTCGGCGGGAGTGTATGGGCAGGGACATGTGGCGCTGGACAAGTGACGAGTGGTGGAGTGGTGGATGCAATCAGACATGGGCGGGTAAGTGCTTTCTCTTATCTCTCTCTATGTATTCGTGAAAAGCGGTGGTATTTACAAATGATACCACTGAGCTGATGCGCAGGACTTCTGGGGTGTATACCACGACAAAGTCGGATTCATGGAACGCGTTTGCGAAGAGGAAATATACGTGCGCGCGTCTGGGGAGCTGCGAACGCAAGTTGTTGCTGGTGCAATGTTGTATGGGATGGACCCCAAGACTGCCGGGATGAGCTGGCGCGTGCATACCCAGCCTGCAAATGTGCGTGTGGTTCCACTGAAGTGAGCAGTGTGGACGTCCGACTTCATTTGCGTTTGTGTATGTACATGCATAGATCGACTCGCTTGTTCCAGCTTATGCATGTCCCGCTGCTGGAGAGCTTCGCAGTGCAGCAGAATCGACACCAGCATGGAAAGAGCATCTCGCGCAGTACGAGCCGCTTCAACGTAGGTTGGACGATACGCTCGGAACGGGCGGGCTGAAAGACTGGCATTCATGGTGTACGTATCTCTGTTTCGTCTCATTATGCCGTGTCCTGACGGGCTGATCTATAACATACAACTTGCACCAGACGACCATTTCTTCGATAGCTTCACATCGCGGACATGTCATTCTCATCCCCTCCCGTGTAATGTGAGTGGGCACTGTATATCAGAGGAGGACGCCGCGAATGTGTTTGCGATTGGGGATTGGGAATACAAGTGCGTGATGTATACCTGGAGTCGATTGTCGTTCTTAACTTATCTCCCACCTGGCACCAGCTACTTATTCAATACCGCACCGCAAGCACGGGAATACGTCCGCCTCACATTCGGCGCCTTTTTTTCCGAGCTTGCGCGTACGTTTCAGCGCGTTGCTACTGACGCGGGGACCGCACATACACGGCATAAAATGCACATGTACATCGGCCACGATGGCTCTATGGTGAGGCTAGCATCTGGTTTGAGGCTGGGTGGGGTGCATGGACTGCGCTGGCCTGCGATGGGAAGTGAGATTGTGATGGAGGTTAGTACCTTCATTCGTCATTTGTCTCCAGTGCTCGTCCTCTTGTTCCTGCATTCTCGTATAGTGATGCTGCTTGGGAGTATACGCTCAATATTCGCGCGCAGGGTTGCTAACGGGGCTTGGCATTAACAGGTCTGGCGCACATCGGACGACCGCCTATTCGTGCGCGTTTTGCATGAAGGATCTCCTGTTCATCCCCCCCTGGACTGGATCCCACTGGTTGCATTTATTCGTTTATTGGAAGACCTCGTGCCCCAGGATTTAGCGGAAGCATGCGTGCTGGGAGAAAGAGTGCAATGACATCTACGGTCGGGAGCTTTGAACCCCCAAGGCTTGTTGGATCGACAGCATATTGTGGTCTGTCCATCGACCGCCTGAGTTAGTGCCTCACCTGAAGGCTTCGGGGAGGTGTCGAGAAGAGGCACGGTGCTTCGAGGAATATTCGCGAGCGACAGCGTCCGATAGTACAGGAATAGTAGCCTACAGGTGTCTTGATATGTATGTAGATCAAGGTATAATTATACGACACAAAATATACCCATTGTCTATGTCCATAAATACCCCGACCAATGCGAGGGCAGACGAGAACCAAATGCTCATCATCACCACAATGTCCACACCCCACTTACAACAGCAACACCTAACACAACCAACACACCCCATACACCCCGCTCATCGCCCGCCAAAAATCCCCTAACACCGTTCGCAGCGGGCCCGAGTGTCGTCGCAAAGAGTTTGAGCGGGTCTGGTGTACCTGAGACTGTCACCGTTGGAGCGGACACCGGATTTGGATTCCCCGACGTGGAGGAGTTGGCGACGGTAAACCGAGATGAGACGGCGTATGTTATGCCGTGTGTGGAGTTCAGACAGATGAGGAAGTAGTCATCGCCGGCTGGAACGTCCTGGAGGAATATGTTGAGCGAGGTATACGACGATGGAACTAAATGGTGTGTGCATGTGCACGAGTTAGCGTCATCGTCCATCAGGAAGGGAAGAAAGGGCAATGTGATGGTGAGCGTGCGTACCGTTCTTGGCGACGAGATACAGCCCATCGGTGTGCAACCTCATCAACTCAATATCGAACGCGTCTATCCCATCTTCGAGACCTTTGATCCATGTGACGGGGTATGGCGAGCCATTTGCCCACGAGGCCGATGCACCGGGCTGGGTAATGATGAAATCTGGGTGTCTCGAAGGGTTAGTTCGTGTGGTGAGAGCGTGTTGTGATACGAGTCCGTACATGCGTGGATGGTAGTGGTGAGCGAAGAGAAGAACAGGCCGAGCGTGAGGATGAGTGGTGTGAGCATCGTCGCTGTCGATGGCGAGTGGAAGGAAACAAACGAAAATGAGGAGGCAGTGCTTTGAAATCGATGTGCCTGCTTTCACCGACTGTCAGTTCCTCTCCAAGCTCGACCTGAGCAAAACTTAAGATTACCACCCCTGGCGCCAGTCGTTCGTATTAGAAGGAAGAACATTAGTTTGCCAATGATTTCCGTCGCACGCCCTACAGCGCTGTAATACTGGTGCAACGTAGGACGATGGATACGCCCGATGCTCAGCTTTCGGACCACAGCGCGTGGAACGCACCCAGCTACAACGTTCTCCCGGGTAGTACACCTCCACTGTTATCGCGGACGAAGCTCGACCCAGATTCAGATTTTAAACACAATTTCGCGCGGACAGTCCAGTGGTAAGGAATGACAGCCCTAAAAAGGACCTGATTTCATCCCTCGAAGGTGTGCAGACGGTTCAAGTGCACTCTTACAATGTGAAAACAGGTCTTTCCAGCTATTCGATGCGTGAGTTTTCTTCTTTCGCGTGTTTGGTGTCTCGGTAGAGATTCATGTTGGCTGGCTACACACTCCCACAGATCATATCTGGGCGAACAAGGTACGCATAATGCAATACCATTCTCTTGATTGGTTGGATAGTTCACGCGCGCTCCTGAAGTAGCTCCTCTCGCTGTGTCCCACCTCCAGACCCTCCCCCAACCGTCTCCCATCGTGGATTTCGTGTGGTATCCTGGTGCATCACGATACAACCCTCCTTCATATTGCTTTGTTGCGTCTGTGCGAGAGTGCCCTGTGAAACTATTGGACGGGAACGATGGAAGGGTATGTACCCTTGGCACCGCTGCCACAGAACGTTGGTCTCATCAATCTACAGCTAAGAGCTTCTTACCCCATCGTGGACCACCGTGAACGCCAGATCGCACCTCATAGCCTTTCGTTTAACCTTACGGCCGATAGGTACGCCTGTTTCTGGAACTGGCGTATCTCTGCACCCACTAGGGGGACTTACAATGATTCGAATTAGGCTCTATTGTGGCTTTCAAGATGCTATCGAAATCTTTGACGTACAAAGGCCGGGGGAGGGTGAGCGTTTATACACGACGCCCTCGAAGAAAAGCAAAGATGGACTCAAAGGTGTGTGCTCTCTCCACATAACTAATTTCCCGCGTCGAGACTTCCCTTCGATCATGAACGTTGGACCTGACATTCCTTTCCTTATTTTACTCTTATAGGCATCGTATCCGCACTTGCATTTTGTCCCACGGGCTCCTACTTCGCAGCTGGCACCCTCACGCCTGCATCACCCATGGCAGACAACATCGCTCTCTACGACGCGTCTATCCACGTTGAAGGTACGCAAGTACTCTCAATAGGTGGTGTCTGTTCGCGTGAAAATGGAGGTGTCGTACAGGTGCTCCTATTCATTCTTGAGGTTTGCAATATATACTGACGAGGACCCATTGCATTGCCTTCCCGCGTTCTTATAACGTAACGACATGCGGATGAATTTATGACTCTGCGTAGCTTGCGTTCAGTCCAAAGGATGAATATACATTATACGCTGCATTCCGGAGAAGCCGTCGCTTGTGGGCGTGGGATTTACGCGATACCTCATTGCCCGTTTACTGCTTCGAGCCCGAGTGTAGTACACGTTCTGAGGAAGGCAGCAATGCAGCGAGACGAAATACTGCTGAAGACGTGACGAAAAATTTAACCAACCAGAAAACGCGCTTTGACATTGATCGCGGTGGACGTTGGATGGGGACAGGTGATCAGGTAAGTTCTCAGACAGAGCTCTGTGATTTATTGGAGACCGTGATACACTGTTACACCGGGATCAGGTGGGGAACATCGCAATATACGACCTTCATTCTCGAGATTCGACTAGTGGCGTGGATGAAAGCTCTCGTACAGGCAGTGGAGAAGACATTCCTATGATCAGACCAACGCTGTCATTCAAGGCACACGACGGTACGTCCCAACTTATCATCACTAAGTATGTTCATGCATTCACACATGTACAACGTCTGGGACTGTGTGGAATGTATTTGGTCATTGATTAGACGCTGTCGGAGCTGTGACGTTTCACCCCCTGCAGTCCGTTCTTCTCTCCGTTTCGGGATCGCGGGATTTCGATCTCGACGACGCTCACCGCTACGCTTCAAATACCGCGACCGAAGGCAACTCGGAAGTCAGCTCAGATTCGGAATCAGCCTCTGATGTTGATGGGGGTAAAAACGTGCGATGTTCTCGGTTCCGAGGCATCTTCAGGCGAACTAGGACTAGACCACAACCTACAGTCCGAGATGCTTCGATCAAACTTTGGGATTTTGGTGTTGGCGAGTCTGTTAGAATGGCGAACCAGTGTGAATAGTACGTGCTACGCCAGAGTAACGTTGATAACCTGTGGTTTTTGGCCATGTACGGGATCCTTTGAATTTGTGGTGAGTGATCGAAGTTCACTGGCACAATGTGTCCCTAGAATATGCATAGCTTTGCCACTCATGAATGGTGAGGGAACGAGCTTGGATTCATCCCTGACGGTACAAAGCACAACAAAAACCCTAGCTACATACCACTCGAATCTACAGGGCTCACCAGCGTCATCTTGACTCGTCCTCGCTGTGTATTCTTATCCTTCTCAACCCCGATCCTGACCTTGACTTTATCAAAAACTGCTATAGTGACCTCCCTCGTAGGCGTCGGAAGAGTGACAGTGTAGTTATCTGCATCGAACTGGACATCGCGCTTGAACGTGACAAGGCCTTCCAGACCCAAACTAGTAAGGAACACCAGTCATGACAAACAATCTAAGATGAGGCGGGCGCCAACACTCACCCAAATACAAACACTCCGAGACCATTTCTGAACACACGTATTACAAATGCCTCTTCTACAACACCCGTAGACTTTCCAAGTCTGGCGATCGCCTCTCCGCGCTCCCGTAATGCGAGGCCTACGTAGAATTCGATGCTAGCTCGCCCTGCCATCTGTGCCATACGGTGACGCCGGTTCAAAACGTCAACGACGCGTTCGATGTGTGCTTTGGAATGCAGGGAGGGATGTAACGGTGTATGTGCAATGGCAGCTGCGAGCTGACGATGCGCAAGGACATCTACGAAGTCGTAGAATAAGTGTTGACAAAAGGGTGAATAACAATGTTTCCGTGACTCACCGGCATACCTCCGGATAGGACTGGTAAAGTGAGTATAGATAGGACTTGCAAGGCCATAGTGACGGAACGTGTCCCTCGAGACACTACCTGAGCAAAAATATTCCGCAGAAGTCATACAGCGCGTGGCCATGATGCGCACGAGCGTATTGAAATATGATGTTTCAGGGTCCTGAATCATATTAGATAACGTCCGGTACTGTCATAAAAAATGAAAACGCACCACACACTTGTCCAGAGATGTGGCGAGTGCGCCAGAATTCGACACATCCAAGGTGAAGCCCTTCCGCTTCAGTAAGACATCCTGCAACTTTTCAAAGTTTGTCTTGGGAGGTGGCATATGGCGTCTATTCCGGTTCCATTAAGTTCACGAATCAGACACAAAATATCGAGACGCTCCACAATACCTTAATACTGCTGTTTGGGGAAACGACTCATTAATCCGAGCAGCGACACTACAGTTAGCGAGAAGCATGAACTCTTCGACGAGACTATTCGTGGCCAGAAGAGCTTTTTGTATGACGCCAATTGTCTCTCCCTTCTCGTTGGCTTTTGTTGGGCTACCGACCGTCGCATCACGAAGCGTATCAGATGATACTAGAGGATCCGATGATTCTGACGATTCGAGGTAAATTCGTACCTCCGGGGAGGCTAGGTCAAGTGCTCCAGCAGCCATTCGTTTCGCTTTGAGTTTGCGTGCAAGGGTGTTGAGCAGACGAACAGAGAGGGTAAGTGGATCTGTGAGATTACTACGAACAGAAATTCAAGCATAACGTATGAACAGTGATCAACCAGACTCACGAATCGTCCAAGCGCATTTGTGCTTCAGAGTACTCGAAGGAAGCTTTTGATGAAATTACAGATTTCGTGAACCGGACGTTTGCTATGTCCGCGTTTTCCGTGAGTTCCTAAAGATGAAATGCCCGCAAGCCATACAAATCTGAGTGATCGAAATCGGGCGCATTTGTCACTTACCCATATCACGCTGAACGCCAGTCTCTCAACCCCAGACCGCAGCGAACACAAGTTTGTCCCAAGAAGGGACGGTAACATGTCAACGCGCTTGTCGGCGAGATAAACGGTTGTCCCTCGAGAAGCAGCCTCGGTGTCCATTGGCGTATTGGGATGCACAAAGTGGGTTACGTCGGCAATATCTGCGATGGTATACAGTATATACAGTTCACAAGTAGTGGGCCGATGCAGTTAGGGGGGAAAACGATGGAGTCAGGAGTATGTCAAAGAGGCGACAACCAAGGTTACTTACGCACGCCAGCCTCGATATTCCCGTTGGGTAATCTACGTGCATGCAACGCATCATCAATATCCTGGCACCCTGACAAATCGTTGAGGCGCCATGAATCAAAACGAAGGACGAGATATTACCAGGTGGATCAATACTGCATACAACAAGCTCCCTCAAGTCTTCTCTGTCCGTCCAAACGGGTCCTCCCTCACTCTTCGGCGGGACTGTCCACGAGTCCCCCTCGGGCGGCAAACAGTCGAGTATAGCTCTTCCAAACGGACGATAGGGTACGTCAAATTCGAGTAGTAGACTTTCCTGTTCTGCTTCTTTACTTTCCACCTTGCCCAGTGTGCGCACGAAATGACCTTCAGGATATCGGGACGTTCGCTCCCAACGATCAGGTGCTACAAGAATTTTCTGCCCCAACAATGAAGGAGCTTGGCGCGTGCGTATTCGTATGCGTGGAAGGAGACGCGATACAGGGGATGCAAAGACATTTTGGGGAGCCAATGAAGACTGAGACGTGGAGGTGAGAGAGGAAGCATCGATGTGGCATACATATCTATGTACAAGACATACAGCGGACCAACGCTGATCAGAATAAAGATACTGGAAAAAATATAAACAACATACGCGCGCCAATTGCGCTTGACGATTCCCACTATGCGACCCGTGGGTTGTCTCTCTGCCGGGGTATGTGTGGCACGAATGGCACGTGACTCTCGCGCCTGAACGAGTGTATCATTTTCGTCGGCTTCATCTCCGGATTCCTCGACGTCGTCGTTCTTGAGTGTTGCTGTAGTGATAAAATATGTGCGCGGAAAACGGGAAATGGAGTGGGAACGCACACTCTTGATCAACAACTTCGTCTCCTGGGGACTTCCATTCACTCTCTGGGAATAGCTCTACAGCGACGACGTCCCCGTGTACAGCGCGATTCATGTTTTCCCGGCCAACGAGGAGGACAGGCTTGGTGAGCGATGGAACCGGGACAGTTCCCTAAAGAATAAAGTGTGTTAGAAGAAAGATGAAAGAAAATAACGAGTCACACCTCCAGGTAATTGTATTGATTGGCGTTGAAGTGACCCTGGTGCAGATGACCCGCCTTAATGCCAGCGAGTAGAGTTGCAGTGGATAGATACTGTTTCAAGGTGTCAATTAACCTGGGTGAAAATGAGTTCTCGACCTACTTCTGCATAGAGTATGGGACGAGCTCCTGTGGCTCTTGTAGGCTCGATCTCTTCTGATCCACCCGCAGCGAGCAGATCAAGGAACTGTGCTGCATCTCTCGTACCCTCCACATATTTGCGAACTGATGCTTGCATTAAAAAATAACTGGACATGAATCTCAATTGACATACTGGCAATGCATGGGATGTTCTCGGCCAATGCTTTGTCGCGATTTCCCGCATCTTGAGTAAGTAGCACGACTTGGGGGATGGTTGGTGGCTTCTGGCCGCGTACCGGTGGTCGGGCGAGTTGAAGGTGAGTATTGTACCATTTTGCACCGATCCGAATGCCTGAAAGTGGTTACACCTGGAGAAATCAAATGCGGTGAGCAACCGACTCACTTCTGTCGTTGCGATCGTTTGGAGTCTCCCCTTCTTCGCGTACGATGGCTGTCTCCCTGATACCATCACGTAAAACGAACTTCCAACATGCAAAATGAGATGATGGACATACGATCTGAATTCGTTGTAGAATACCCATACGTTCTTGTCATCTGACTTGATGAGCGCCTTGAGTCGATTGTACAGAGGGAGTGACCGATGCCGGACCTCCTCCATGACAGTTTGAAGGATGATAACCGGTGGTGAGAATCGAGGCGACTCGAATAAGTCCATCTTTAACGTGAACGCGAGTAAGCACTATGGAAAGTAAGTCAATCGAAGTAGTATGCACCTGTGTCAAGAAAATGTTTGTGTCAGGGAGAATGTAATGACCAGATGGAAAGTCCTTGTGGGTCATGTCTCCAGAGGTAGGAAGAACCGTACCAGCTGCGTCCGCACAAAGCCTGCAGCCGATGACCCCGCAATAGATGTCATCCCTAAGATACCGTTCGCGCAGAACTGTGTGACATGGCGAATATAGTTGACACGAAACTCGTTACTCGGAGTTCGCGACGTACCCTTGATGACTTTGCCTCGAGCGGTCTTCTTGAAGAATTTCCGCTGGGTAATAACAGCCTCTTCGCGTGGTCTCTTTTGAATCGTAATGTGGACCATTCTCTCTCCGGCTATGTCTTACGTTTTCAAAGTCGAAGGAGAGTCGTTTCAGCGGTTATGTAAAAGGCAATTACTTTTTTACCAAGTCCACTGTCATCCAAACGCTCTCCTCGCAGATTCGGGCACAAAGCATTGAAAAACCTCTTTATATACCGCAAGTTCACCTTCGCTAGTGGTCATCTTGAGCGAGGAATGCCTTGCCTCGACAACAATAACCCATTAGTCCTGATCTCCCTTATGCACCGGGATCAAACATTCCAAGCAAAACGGTCCTCCCTTCTCGACTACGTTCATGTCCTACCTAACCAGTTTTACTCAGCAGAAACGTGAACACTGCGCGACGTCCTTGAAGTGACTCACATGCCAACACCACTGCATTTTCCCCAGATTGCCATCCAGCACGAAGTTTTCCAAGATCCGAGAAGTCGGTGTCAGTAACGCAACTCCAACACGAACCGCTCCACGCCCTAATCGCATTGACTGCATCGCGCCTATAGTATTAAATGCAGATTCCTCGCGTGCGCTGCGGAGATCGACTACTGGCACGAAGTACATTCCGGAACGTCCTAAAGGCTTCTTTCTCGCTCTCTTTCGCGCGCGTGGTTACGCCCAAGGCCTCCTAT
The DNA here is from genome assembly GCA_037178675.1 of Scleroderma bovista. NCBI lineage: Eukaryota > Fungi > Basidiomycota > Agaricomycetes > Boletales > Sclerodermataceae > Scleroderma > Scleroderma bovista. Next base: position 22,210 of record JAYMGJ010000778.1, on the reverse strand, counting down.
CAATTTGATTCGACATATGAAAACGATGAGCCTCTCCGTGGCGGGTCATTCTCGCCAACACCACACTGTACATTCCGGGAAGGTTGTTGCGCACGCCTCAACGTCCAGGACGAATGATCCAGAAGTTGATCCCAATATGCCATACTTGGACTGTTTCGTGCAGTGATACCCGATACCATCCACCCCGTCATCTATAAATGCAGATTCCATCCGCGTAGGCCGTAAAGATTGACTGCTGGACACGAAACGTTGGAAGTCCATTCCGAGATGTCCCATGAACTTCTCTCCAATTTTCTTCACCTGTACGGCGCAGCGGAAGGAAGATGGAGGGGAATTCCGTCCGTCCAGTCGCAATCAACCACTTCCAAACGCACACAAACTGCTCACGGTTTTTCATATTGAACTAGTTACGGTCCGTCGGCCACTCCGAGGGATTTGTGCTATTTGTCGGGTTGACCACCATTGCTCGGCCTCGGGCCCAATCTGCAGACTGGAATGTCTTCTGGGGGTAGGTATCCCCCATATTTCAGAGTTCACTGGCATCTGTCAATGGCGGTCCGATGGATGACATGAATGACTCTGATGCAAGTCTTAAATTAAGTGTTTTCGTTATGGGGTTGACCACTCCATGCAGCAGGCTTCCCAGGAAAACCCAAAATGCCTCGGATCTGCGCATTCAAACCAATTCCATCGCCGGCGAAATGTTGCCATTTTTTGCGATCCAAGTGACACTGCATGCCCTTGTCTTCCGGTGTTTATTCTAAACAGGAATACGACAAATGAATTGACCAACTGCCCACACCACGGTGCTACATGGTAGCAAGATAGGAGATGGTGAAAGCAATAATCTTATCATCTTGAAAGATAATCTTTAACATCAGTGTCGATGATCTCGAGCATGTTTATTACCGATCGGTATTGGTTAACGATCTTCGGAACACGTGGGTTCTTTGTCCCCGACGCAATTTCATTCCTTTCCGAAAGGACAACTGAGGCTCTTCACGTTACGAAGATCTTTGATGTACACACATGGAGTATCACGCCATATAGCTCGTGCTTCTGTGCCTCGTGGCCGGTGGACAAAATTGAGACTATTTGTTATTATGACCGTGACAAGAGCAAGGCAAGGCTATTCCCGATCTTCTTTCTTTGCACCACTTGCGTTGCTAACGAGGACAGGAAAATGTGACTTCGAGTCTGACTGGGATCGTACACGTACACACATAATCTTCGCATTCATCTCCGATCAAACTGAGGTTCTGCTCCGGCCTGCTGGTGTTAACACGGAAAGGCAGCGGGACTTCAAGTTTTAATATTTGTGAGCCATACACACGAGTCCTGTATTCCCGTCGAGGCCCACTAAATAGATCTGAAAACTCAACAGAAGATACGGCACGGAATTTATACAGAGTCCAGACGGGCCCCTTCCCACTCCATTGGTGTGAATCTGTCTGAAGGTTGTATTTCTTGTAACCCTTTGGGAAAATGTGGTGAAGTAATAAGCACACGGCTGCTCGCGTGTATCACTCGGTAAGCTCCGCAGTATCTCCAGCATGCTACGTAGACATTTTTCATCCTACCGTTTCCAACTAATGCTGCCAACGCATACAGAAGAGAAGCTCATCCCCCACCTCAGCTATGTGGTACACCAATCCGTGCTGCATTGAGTTGCCCTGGAATCCAACGCGGATAACGATTCGCTCCCAGTCAGCACAAATCTACGTCGTTAATTCTCAAAAGGGTTTCTCATAGTACGACGCCGATACAAGGGCCCATGGAAGCCACCAACTCATGGTTTCTGCCCTTGCGGCACTCAACATTATCCGCCTCCAAGAACCGTTCTACTTTATGCGCATAATAAATGAAATCACCCATTCTCCTTAGGGGCAATCTAATTCCCCTCTTCGACCACAAATTTTAGGCTTGTACGGCAAATCGCGTGGATCGTGAGTTCCACAATTGTAGCCCAGACCAAGCGGCATCCACAAGTCTAATAATGCGTGAAATCCAACTTGAATTGATTTGGCAGGACCCCGAATACCTGCATGCCCGATGCGGACACAAGGTGACTACAGTGTGACTATGTACATATGCTATTAGTGACTCATAGCGAGCTGGATTTACTATGCTAGGTGTGTACTGAGAGAATACGAGGATATAAACTGCGTTGAACAAGGTAGGACAAAAAACATGTGAAATCGTGCAACCGAAATTGGGACCCCCGGAAAGTAGGGGTAGGCTGAACCGGGGGAGTTGATTAGAGTTGTGGACGCCCCTTGGCCCAGACATCGACACCACCGTGATCAGACGTTCAACGTTCAACGTTCGGCTGCGGACCAACGCCAATCCGAACTCACCCTGACCCGCTTGTCCTATTTTGCTGCTCAGATGATGAGGACGTGCACAAATGCATATTGGTCGCAATCATGTTCCATGCTGATATGATACGGGACGTTGCTCAGCAGATCAAACGACACTAGAGGACTTGTCTGCGGAAAGTGCCAGTGTTAAACTTATCTTTCTTGCTATTCGCTCTCGGTTGGCAAGGCAAGGCATGACTAATTTATGAGCATTTGATCCACCCTCATGTCCATCACAGATCAAACACAGCCATGCACGCAATACACGCTCCAAGATTTAGGACTGACACGCACTTCCCTAATGCGGATGATGAGCTGAACGACTTGCGTGAATTTCTCAAAGGGGAAAGAGATAGGAGCTTCTCTAATCGATACGTGCTGTGGTTGGTCAACAATATATTCTCAAGAATATGAGGTGAGGAAATGAAGGTCCGTCCTGTCTGCGCAACCAAATACAATAGTGATGCGAGGCTCGCGCCCAGCGCTCGGCAGGGCGTGTTCAAAACGTACGCGAAAATACAAACGTGATACATGCAATTTGTGCACCTGCATGCAGTTAACGACACTGTTGTGACTCGTCTCTTATGACCCGCTCCTGTCAAGCACCTTCATGCGGTTCATTTTGCGGCGTGAGTTCCGTAACCTGGTCTATACCAGGATAGTCAGGGAGATTGAGCTCGAACTTCTTCGCCAGTGCTCTGCAATCCCCAAGGGGGTCATCAATAAGGCAAAAAAAAACCCATATAGTACCCAGCAAAAAGGCACGGGAAAAAAGTAATAAAGGGGAAGGTAAACGGATTAATCCGCACTGGTGAAGGGGGGGGGACTCACCTAGGTATGAACCTTCCTCCCAAGAAATGTCTCCCCCTGAAATTCCTCGCGCCCTCTTTGGGTGCCGTCAAACTCACCAACACGTCAGGCACAATCACAGGGCCCTCCGCCGAGGCTCCCGTTTCGACGTCCCATCCGCTCGGTATGTCAACGGACACGATCGGCTTGTCGAACCCCTGAATGAGCCGGATGACCTGGTCGAACGGCGGCCTGACAGGCCCTTTGAATGAAAAGCCGAAGATGGCATCGAGAATGACATGTGTGTTCGGAAGGGCCGATTCGAGGGCGGAGACGTCCTGCGGGAGCGTTGTGATCTCCATGTTATCGCATTGTTTTTGGAGACGCTATCCGTATGTGAGAAAAAATAGTTCATTTTTTTTTTCGCAAGGTCCCCGTTATGTGACCGGTATTGTGAATGGAAAGACAGTTCGGTTAGGGGCGGCGAAGCGTGATTGGGACGCAACTTGCCATCGTACCTTGTATATATCCTTCGAGCCCAGCTAAGTCAAGACGAGAAAATCAGTCCGCAAAGAAGGCAAGTGATGAGCGGAAAGAAGAAGGAGAAGGAGGAGAAGGAGGAGAAGAAGAACATACCTTGGGCATATACACCGTAGGTTCGTATCCAAACATTGCTGCGCGCGTTCAAGTCGTCGTCGAGAGCGAAAAAGCCGGAACCCCGCACGGAACAGAGCAAGGCCATCATGGGCATCATGGAATCATGGGGCCATCAGCCTCACCGCACAACGGAACACGCGACGACAAGACAAGACAAGAAAACAAACAGAAAACCGCCACGTACCAAGATGTCTCGCCGCAACGAGCCCATCACCGCCCTGGTTCCCCGGCCCACAGCAAACCAATACACGCTTGTGCGTTTCCCGCTTGTACACTTTGGCAAGCGCCTGGGCACAGGATAACCCGGCCAATTCCATCAACTATAGAATATATGTATGAGCTGTCGGTCATTTATGTCCGAGTTGGTTCGTCTCAGGCACAACAGCAACGAACGATAACATATGGAGACGATGCCTGTGTGTGGCACTTACCTGATCCAGACTGAACGCTCCCGCCAAACTCATAAGTTCCTCGTCGATCTGCGGATGCCATTAGGAACAGTTGAAGCACAGCACAGCACAGCTAAAATGATGCCGATGGGGAGGAGGAGGAAGGAGTTTCTTGTCCCCTGTTCCGCTCACCTCCTGCGCAAGCTTCGCCGTGAGATACCGGATGGGTCCGCCCCCAGACATAGTACTAGTAGCGACTCTTCTAGACGGTCTGATCGTCACCACTGAGAAATTTCAAAAGAGCACTGCGGTGAAGTTCGATATGCTGTGCGAGTAGTTGAAATGAAAAGCCGCGGTGGAAAAGGATGACAAGTGACTGACACAGCGCTGCGCGGTCAACACGGCCGACGAATCGTGGGGAACAAGTGGAGATGAAATGGGCTGCACATGAGAAAAATGGCTATAGAACACACTACATAGAGTAAAAATATGTACCAATATGCTCACTACACACAAACATGCTAGTAGCCATTGCAACACTACATCCCAGTACGTAAATAGTATATGTACCAACAATGGGGGGGATATGCACATGCACAGCAAGATGGGGGGAAGACTCGAGGAGCACAAGATGAGGATACTATTGACTTGGGGGGCTTGATTTGCGAAGCCCTTCGCAGATGTGATGTAAAAAAGAAAAAGGAAGCGACAGACAGGCCAAGTACTACTAATACCGAGACCGAGGACCGTCCTATGGAAACGCGCCGCGAACGTACTACATACCACCCACGACGTATTGCACACCGCCAGATAGAAAAATATATATAGTGGCGGAAGATAGGAATGAAGAAAGGGGGAAAGGTGATAGGATGTAGTGGGAGAGGGTGGAATGCACATATACAGCGGAGAGAGACACTGCGCCTCGTGGTATACCGAGAGAGAGAGAGAAACCGAGTCGAGTCACCAAATACTACAAAGGAAGAAAAGAAAAACGGATAACGGACGAGGAGAGGGAAAAGATACAATGCTACACATTTTTATACGGAGCATGACATCGACTTCTTCACTGTTCTTGTTTCTACTTGATGCAAGTGCAAAAGAAAAAGGGAGAGGCGGGAACATGCCAGGGATATCGTGATCGAGTCGTGAATAATGCGCGAAAGGGGAGGAAAAACCAAGTGTATGCCAGCTCAATACGTCTGCATCGCCGATTCGTAGTACTCCGCCGCCGTCTGCTGATTACTTGCACTATTATAATTGCCAGCAGGATACCCATGGCGTCCCTGATGTCCCTGGTGCCCGAGCGACTGCTGCGCCTGTTGGTGGTGCTGCTGCTGGGGCTGTGGCTGCACACAGTGGGCCTGTTTCTGCTGCGCCGCCTGTTGACTCTGGTGCTGCATGTTCGGATCCTCTGCAGGGAGCATCATCGGCGGATGGAGATACGTCGCGAACAGATTGTCCTCCTCCTGCGGCAACATGGGCGGGTGCAAGAAATCCATAGTCGGCTCCTCAGCAGGTAACATCGGGGGATGGATGAACTGAGGCGACCGATCAGTGGGTAGCATAGGCGGATGCCAGAATGCATTGCCCGATCCGCGGAAGACACTGTATGGCGTGAAGAACGGGAAGTCCATGCTCGACCGACGGGAGTGGGATGTCGCAGAGGAGAAGCTCTCCGCGTACGACGAGAACGAAACGGCAGACGACGGAGGCTCAGACGCAGACGTGGAATCTGTGCTCATGCGCCTCCGCTTGGTCGTGCGTTGTTCCACGCCACCTCCATTGTTCATCTCACTCTCAAGCGTCTCGACAGAAGCAAAAGGCAGGGCGTCACCAGCAAGATGGAAATTTTGAGAGAGGTAATCAGGGTGGTATGGTCCAGGGAAAGGATTGTATATGTTGCTATAAGGGCCCTGATTAAAGACGCTATTCTGGCTGGGCTCCTGACCCAGCGCTCCCATGAGCTCGGAGGAGGAGGAAGTTTGCGGCGCGGGTTCCTCGGGGAATTCATACGTTGGCTGTGTGGTCGAGTCAGGAGCAAGTGTGGGCGAACGTTCGAGGTTGGGAGAAGGGCGACGGCTGGCACCGGGACTGGCAGAGGGTGTATCGGAAGAATCCGGGCCAGAGCGTCGTGCATCGTGTCGAGAACGTTTGCGAATGATGTCGGACTTCATGGAAATTGGACGAGCTGATCCATGCAATTTATAGCTAATAAGCCAATTAATATACATGGGAAAGGGATTGCGGATGATGAAAACTTACTATAGGCCACAGCTAATTAGGGTGACGAACACCATCGGGATCAGCAATGAAGGAGGGGATCATAGGCACTGCCACAACGAAGGAACTCACGCATTGCACACCGTCTTCCCTTCGTCGTCCTTCCGCCAGAGAGGGGTAGCCGTGGTGTGACAGTTATAGCACTGAGCTGTTCCGGCTGCCCCAGTAAGTTGAGTCGTGCCGCGTGTAATACGACTCGACCTACCCGTCGTCACCTCGACAACTTCCTGACGAGGCGCCGATTGGTTGCTGCTCCGCCCCCCCTCGGTATGGCTGGAGCGCATACTCTTTGGGCGGGGACGTTTATGCTATTGAGAATATGAGCAATGCACCCTGAGCAATGGAGAATAGATGACTCACCAGTTTACAGTACAGCCCGCACGCATTACAGTTCAATTCATCGTTGAGACCGCGGCGCCAGAGGGGTGTATGGGTTGCTCCGCAATTGGAGCACTCAGCTTTAACACCACCGGGGGCAGAGTTGTTGCCGTTGCCACGCAGCAAGGCCGGGTTGACACTGGTGGCGGTGGCACCAGGGCCAGAGGAGCGTGCGGTAGGGGAGTTTTGAGTCTTGACGGTAAGAGAAGGACGACCATTTGGGGTATTACCACGCGTACCAGCGCTGGGGCCAACTTTAGTGGGCACAGCAGGCTGGGGGGCAGGTGCAGAAGGAAGGGGCTCCTTGTGAGCTGGAGGAAACCTCGTGTTGGTGGGACATGTCTGAATGAACACGGGAGATATACTCACCAGGCTGAGAATCCCGCATGACGATGTCATTGTCGGCCCTGTGGTCGTTTTGAGGTTGAAAGGGAGTAGTGCGGATCTCCTCGGGAGAGTCGACGCTACTGAGAAGTTCGTCCAGGGGAAGTTCAATGGTAGGACGTAAGATGCTGAGGGAATGGGAAAGGGAAGAGTTGGTGACGTCTTCGCCGTAGTTCATAGGGGTGGACAAAGACGGAGACGCTGAGAGAAGCGCTGAGGGACCGAAATCGGTTGAGAAGAGAGTGGGAAATCTGAGAGCGGACTGGACTTGGGACGAAAAGGGGCTCTTGCGCTTGCGCGAACCATACGATGCGGAGTAGTCTTGGGTGGTATCATAAGATTCGTCGCCCGCGACGAGAGCACGAGTGGCCTGACGACCGCGCCGGGAAGTCGTTTCCTTGAACTCAGCAGAGGGTTTGAGGTCTGGTTTGCTGACGAGATTGGGGCCGGCGGGGGTAGGTTGGTCGATTGAAAAGGTAAACTGCATACGTTTGATGGTGCCAGGTTTGGCATTCTGACTGGCCTCGCGACTGCGCTCGCGCTCGGCTGCGCGCTGGCAAATGAGATCGGTGGAAGCGTTGCGCTTGAAATCAGGAGCCTCAAGCTCCTCGATGTTCCTGCGGTGGATGCGAGTTAGGGTGGAGGGGGAGGAGGAGGGCTTGGGTGACCGCACCTGCCCTTTTCCCTGTCGAGTTTGTCGCCCATGATCTTTGAGAGCTTCTTGAACTCCCTCTTTGACTTGGCGTTGTCGGTTTCGACAATGAGGGACTGGAGGTGCCAGAGCCTCCAGGAGAGGTTCTCGAGGCGTTGGCCCTGCTCGAGATAACTGGCGACCTTTGTGCACACCTGGAAAGGGGGTCGTGGATCAACACGCGTTAGATGGCGATCGAGCACGAACCTTCCATGTCTTTGTGAGCGACTCGGTGTCGCTTAGATTGCTGAAAGCGACAAAGGATTTATTTCCCTGGAGTCGGGAGTGAGACGGGAGAAAGTACCAGGTTAAATCCCACATGCCTTGAACTTGAGGTTGACGATGGATGGCATGAACGAGCGTTGGGACGACAAGAAACGCAGCGTCCAGGCAGGAAAAACAATCGGGGGACCTGTTTTTTTGGTTTGCAAATGGGACTGACACAACGAATATGTAGATACAGCAACCCCAAAGGAGGAAATGGCTGTCGCATCCCCATATGGACATTGCAGATAAAATCCCAACAAATGGGACGAAAATAATCCGCAACAGCCGGGAATTCCCCGCACGCCTCGCCCCGGTGTTCCGCTCACGGCAGCCCCTTTCTCGACTTCCCATCCGACACGTGTCTTGCGTTTCCGGTCCCACGGGCTCGACTCCACATACAAAGACGCTCGCTTGCCGACAAACCCTCGACCCTAGTCATATCCAATTGATTGCAGATAACCCGTCCTCTCCATGCTAGCTTCTCCTCGTCAACTTCAATAACCCCACTCGGAGTCTTCCGCATGACATGTTCGACCTTCTTTAGACCCTCATGGCAAGTCGACTCCCTTTTGCTTTGCGTTGTTAACAAGGCTGTCCATTACCCAATGCTTTGGTTCCTGACTCTCGTACCTTCACCACTCGACGTAAAATTCGACAGCGAAGAGGGAACAATGTGTATTCTCTCCCAGTCCTGGGTGCACTGTCCGCCGGAAGCCTTGCGTCGCCCTCAGGGATGTCTGTTGCTCTTTATATTACAACCCCAAGCCACACCACACTCCGCAAGCCTGTGGAGTTTAATGTTGTTCTCCTTTCCAGCTCGCCAATCAACATTCGTTCAAGGACCTTTGCGTTGCCCCCCTAGAAAACAAAGGGCCCTGCACTGCCACCCACTACATGTGGTGATTAGTAGTTTATAAACTCCCGCCAGTGCACCTCGCGATCGGTTTATCTCAGATCAAACTCGTTTCATTCATCAAATGATGCTTATCTTCCAGTTCAGCTACACAGCCCACCTACATAGTACTAGCCCCTACCATCCTGCTTCTCAGTCACACATCGACACTGTAATCAGTCTTCTTACCCCGGACGAGTTTCTACCCGATCGAGCTTTCATATTTTAATATTAAATGTGATGCTGCGTCGTACTAGATCGGTGATGCGACGCCGCAAATCCACTGACATGCACTGGACGTCGGCCGTAGAGTCGCTCTTATGACCACCGCAACCTGTGACGTGCATGAGAATCACGATGCCGCTACCCATTCCTTTAGCCGAGCGAATCCCAACCTGCTCCCACACACCGCGTCCTTCGGGATCCTCCAGACTTTTTCCTCATTGGTGGGATCATGGTCACACCTACTACTACCCCGTGTGTTTCCAATTCTTTTCTTTCCAGAATAAAGCCACGCATATCCAGTTCAACTGGCTGCCTTTACAGCTCGGAAGCTCTGTCACGACACAGCGCATCTAGTATGGGCAGACCTGACCAAGTACAGACCCCAAGCCACCCTCGTCTAGGCTACAGCAACCCACTCGATCTCGCGCCCCTTTGAAATTCCGCGTGCGCACGACGATCAAAGAGTGCGAAGCAAAGCGAATCGGGTATGTGCTACAGTGCATTTATCATATCATCTTCGTACGATATCCTGTTCATGACCGTGAACATGAATTCTGCAAAGGAAGCCGTAGTCTATCATCCTTGTCAACCTGATATCGCACGCTTCGAAGATAGTAGCCCAGCCAGGCAGATCAGGTCGGAATAGGTTCGAATCACAGATCAGCCAAAACCAAGCGGTGCGCATCAAGTCGCTTCGGAACTTTTTGCTAACGCAATGCGCACGGCCGGTTCCATGATGTATTCGTTCCCTCACTGGTACCCATAGCCCATACAGCTACACAGGCAACTCAACGTACGAAGCTGGCAGTACCAACCCCCTTAATCGAGTCACCTTTGACTGCACGCCGTGTACATCGTGTGCAAGGTACATAAGTACATATATACACAGGTGAGTCCACTTCCTTCCTGAACGTTGCCTGAACCAGTGGCATCCCTAAACGTGGGCGACACGTGCGCAATCGCAGTTTATGTGGCAATCATCTCAAAATGATTACCAGCCGGCCTAGTAGGGCGCCATTTAAGTTCCTGTACCAGAAGGGACCAACGCTTCTAGATTGACACTGACTGACCAAGTGCTGCGTAGACTCAGAAGAACGTGAACATCGCGGTGACCGGTCGGTCAGGTGCATGCATGTACCGGCGGCGGTGGCGGCGCGGGTGGATCTTCTCCAGTACCACAGCTAATGGCCACTGGTCAGGCATTGAACTTGGGCTGGCCATTTCCAGGTAACGTATATTAAATCCACCATATGGCGGAGGCGGCATGCCCCTTGTCAAATGGAACGAAATGGTCACATTCCTTCGTGCTGGGGGCCATGGAGCTGAGTCAATACGTCTATGGTAATTAGTGACGTCTTGGCCTTGCGTTCTCGTAGGTTGTCTCGAATGGGTTGGTCGGATCACAGTATGTTGACACATCCAGATTCCTTGTGTTGGCCTTCTTTGCGTCGCCATCAGGCCTGAAAGTCCCCTCAGCCCAGCGGAGAAACTTCAGGCACTCGGCGTGTTTGAAGCCATATCCCCTACGACTCACAGCAAGGTCAGAACCGTTATGACCACAGCGGTAGAACCGGGGCTCACGTCATCACCTTGTTTACAGGGTCACTACCACTGGAAATGCCACGTGGATGGTACGATTTTTGAACACCCGCGAGGGTGTTGCTTTTTGTACGCCGTTTCAAAGAACGTTCAATTCCCGATGCCATTGCGTTGAAACCGAGTAAATATTGTTCTGTATGATGGCTGTATCTAACACTGCCAACCGTTTGCTTTCCTGTCGCAAATGTTTACTTGGGTGTTGTGTTAATAACCTGTCATCAAAGTCCCGCAAGAGTCTGATGTTGTTTCGTCCTCGGCTGCACGATAAGGCAACATATAGTAGGTTGGAGGGCGCGAGTTCAAACGTTGGAGCCTGAGGATTGGAGTTGTTGGAGTTGTCATCGTCGTGGTGGCTGTGGTCGAAGTTGTGGTTGTAGCCATGATCGATAGTCTGAACACATAATGTGCACAGGGCATCATGGGCAATTGTTACGTCCTTGAGACTATGTAAGGACATATGGTGCCATCAGACTTCGAAGTGTCTTGAAGGTTCAAGACGGGAGAAACTAACCTACATTGTAAACAAGGTGGCTGCCGGCGCAAGCTCGGCCGTATTGAATGTGAAATCGAGTTCGTAATTATGGAAACCTCATTGGCTCGCGAAGTTTTGATTGGCGCTCTAGTTTGTAGCAAGAAAGGGAAGGTCGAGCGGTGCGATCCAACGTTTTTTCATAGGGTCCATCCAATAACCGACAATCTGTGGGTCGCCCACGCACTGCTTCGCCCCCAATATGTATCCATGCACATAAATGGGTATTATGGGCGTGCACTGAAGACGCCTGCTATTCTTTTTCACTGTTTTCGTTACATCCTGGCCAGCACACTGTCCACCATCCTTTCATCATCCTCCTGAGCATTTAACTGCCACGCCTTACCAACAGTGCGAAAATACATTGCGCCGACGGATTTGATGAAAAGCTCGGAAACCAGCGGGACATGAAAGGGTCTGACGATGACAAAGGTTTACAGCACATGAGTCCATCCTTACCGGTCGCGAAGAAGACCCCGGTCCGAATACCTGATTGGAGCAAAGAGATATCGAGGGTCACTTGAACACCATGGAGGACCGGTTGAACTAGAGTCACGTATGTATAAACACATAGTAGCAAGTGCACAAGAAAAGTAACTTGTGCACAGAGATGGATAGAACAGCCCATACTATGCAACTCGTAAGTACCTGCGACAGACATAGAACATCACGAAAACTACACAATCAATTTGCACGCACGTACACATGAATGTTGTTCACAAGCTTTCACATGTCATGGACACCTTTCCAGATTGCGTCTGAACACTCCATTGACTCGAGCCACTCTTCTGCTTGATAGCGCACCCTTCTATATGGCCACTGCTCCACATGGAACAGGCCTTCCTCCGTGCGAGTAATGCTCCAAATATTGCCCCCCATTTTTACAACGCGCACCTGCGGGAACCCATGTTCGACAACACTCCTTACGGACCTGATAGACACGCTCGACATCAAGCCAATATATTTTAGTGCAGGTGGGACACCAGGCCGGATTTGCTGAAGTAACAGTGGTCACGCGATCGTAAATGTGTGCAACACAGCGAGTGTCCTCACCTTCAAAAATGACGTCGCCTCCGTGGTGATTGCCGACAACTCAAGCGTCAGTGCTTGGACAGTCCTGGGGATGAGCCACCCTGCGAGTGCGGGAGACAGATCGTTCGGATAGGACATTGACAAACTACGCAGGTTGGCCAGTGCGGGTAATACCCCCCATGCGGAGGCGTCGAACCCAATGTGACGGTGTTCCTCACGTGGTACAAAGAGGCGGTATGCACGCAGCTGTGTCCGCGGCCTCAGGAACTCCGAGATCGCGGGACACAGGTCGTGGTCCAAATATGCCTGCCTTTGTAACCTCGTAATGTCAAGGGAGAAGTGACGGAGAAACGGGAGCGATGTGCAGTGCTCACGGAAGAGCGACGAGGGTGCGCATTTTAGCGGACCAGATAGCACCAATGACTCGAGCTGGTGGCCATTTGAGAGTATTTCGGAGAACATGTCTGATGAAAGGAGACCGCCGAATTCGAGGTGTGTAAGTTGCCGTATGGATAGGGCATCTGCAGGGAAACTCCAACAGATAGTTTTGATGGCCAGAGCACGGAGCGTTTCTCGACTTTGACCGATGAATACGTGAACCGAACCGCCGTCACCGCCATATGACTCTAGCGAGAAATGCGTCAAATGTTTGAATTTAGGTATATTAATGTCGACCGTATCTTCCCCAAGTCTGGACAGAAGAGAAATTCAGCAAGAACATGGGAGCAATCAAACAGACGTACTCGAGTGACAGTCGCTGAATCTTTGGATTATATCTGTGCATGCATGTGACCATGCGCGAGATCAAGTCTCTACTCCCCGAACAGTGAACCCTCCGAAGGTTCAGTAGTTTGGGGAGTGAATTGAGTAGCATTCCTATGGCATTGTTAAGGGGTTGCTAAGGGTACCCCCTGAGTGATATATCACGTACCAACTTGGAATGTTAGTGATTGCGACACGTCCTGGGACGCAGCATGGACGGTCAAACTACGCATCTGGCCCGAAAATTGGGAGTCGACGAGTATGCGGGTGAGAATATCTGCGCTACGCTGGTGGTGCCAGTTGTTTAATTCGTGGTCAACACATTCAGCTACTTCATAGGAACATGCATCCATGTCGCTGGATCCGCACAACGGCGTCAAGTGCAGGTCTATCTCGCGGAAAAGAAGCTGACTGGCGATTCGACCAAGTGGGTGGGGGACTAACAGGAGGGACCTTAAGTCCCGTTTGGGGAGAAAGAGCGCAATCTCTCTCCATACTTCTATGGAGAAACGTGGTGGCACGTCTGGCTCTCTGAGAAGCTATGATGGGGGTGAACTCTTGCGTCAGTGAAGCATATCAGTTATACTTACCATTTCGGGGTGGAGGTGTTGCGCGTGAATGATTCCCTTGACATCTTGGTTATCAGGATCCACAGTCAGCACTGAATATAAATCTATGTGGAACAGAAGAGTGACATGAGGATCATCATCAGCAAGTATTGCTGTTGTATACCCTGTTGAGCGGAGGTACGGTAACCAGCGGCAAGTCTCGTTTTGGCTCGGAGCAGTAATGATCTCGTTATGTCTGCAGATGATAAACTACAGACCCGTAAAAGAGACTGCACGGCATTTTCTGTAACTGATCGTGAACTTTCGATATACAAGCCACCGTTCATCAGCAATGGAAGACCGACTTAGGGAATTTGCGGAGCTCACCTCTCTTCCAGGGGAAGGAGACCAAGGGCATACAGAAGCACAGACGCTTTCTGGTGGTCTGAGAGACGTGCGTTGACGTCTCGAATGCAAGCCTCCAGAATGCGTGGATTAAAGACGCTCATGGCAGGTTACAAAGGGAAGCAGTGGGTGGAACATCGATTTAAGTAAAAAGCCGGTACCTAGCGCTAATCAGTTGCTATGGCTGTTCGAGAATACCATTCTCGAGCCCAGAACGGTCAGGGCCAGTCGGGCCCATGAGAGTCGCCATACTTACAAGGCAGGGCGCAGTGCTCTGTCCTAAATTGGCCATAGAGCAGGAGAGAAACACCGAGTCTAGACTCTACACACGAAGCACGGGCGTACTGGCTTTGAAAGCTTTGATCATAGTGTAAAGCGCTGAAAGTTGAAGTGGGATGCATTACTTACATAAAAGCCAGTTACTACTATGTAGACTCCTTCACAACTAACGCTGCAGCACGTAGCCATTGTCGTTCCATCCTGAATCAGCGGCATTCATGGCCGCCACGCCCAAGGCTTCCGATCGATTCGAAGTTCGTACAATTGCGCCCACCCAAAATGGCAGTCCTGGTCAAGTTCTTACGACACCGTCACTGAGGACTACTGCACATCTCAGATTGATTCTCTGTTTCTGAAGACGCTTCTGGGCGACCAGCGCTCCAGCTCGTCACCTTCAAGCTTTACTTATTCTCTTCCAGGTCAATGCGGAAGGGAAAGATCACCAAGCTGCGCGTCCGACGCGCAGATGTCCCGATTCTCTTTTAAGTAAAACCTTGTATTTCAGTGACTGCGGTATGATGGCATGCAGTTTTTGAACAAGTGATACTATTGTGTAGCAGCTGACTTGTCTAACTCTAGGCATTCTCTATAGCTGAGGCCACTATCGACGTCCGGTCCGAGGAAAGACCAAGGCAACTCTGATGTGAATTTAACTGACGCAGGAAGGAGCCACTCACGGCAGCGGCTCTATCCAAGAAAAGTCTCAGCTTCATATCAGCTGGTTACTGATCAAACCAAGGACGATGCTATTGCACCAGCCAACTCGGTCTTTCTGCTCTTCGCACATATGCACTGATTTGCCAGTGGGTGATGCATTATTGCTACAGGTCATACTGGTATCCAATCCGCAAGTGTCACGACAAGCGTTGGTCAACACCCATGGACTACCGTTTTTCTTGGCACGTGAAGCAGTAGTCAAGTTTTTGATGAAAAAGAATGTACTCGCTGAGTTGGGTTCTTCTGTCAGAGATTGGAACCAACACACCTCGACTTCTACGACCGCCAAGGCATCCACCCGTTTTGGATGTCGGGCCTACTGCTGCGGGAACTTTGATTCGCCGTCCATCATGAATGGCCTCCTAATGCTGTTCAGAATCGCCCGTGGCGAGGTCGATCATGGTGCAAGGTGGTTACATCCTGAAGAATTTGTATCAGCAAATTTCGAGGAAACACTATCCTGCCCCTGAGGCTTTCAGGGTTCAACTTCATTCACGCCGTGTGCTTGGATCCTCCCTAGTTTTAAAATTGCTCTCGACACTTGAACCCACTTATCCTCAAATCGGAGGAAGGGAAATGAGTTATCATTTAGTTCAAACCACTGAAGAACCAAGATATACATGTGGGTATATGCGGCAATGCGTAATGCAAGAGATCGTCAGGCGTTACCGCTAAGACTGAATTGTGTAATCCTTGCTAGGTGGTATAGGAGTCGATTGCATATGCTGATCTAGCGGTGCTTGCCCCATACATAGTGTACTGACAGTGAAACACGCCAGTAGCACTGGTGTGTATGCACCACTGCACTGTGTCTACATTTAGACACTTATGCAGAAGTTTTGCTTGACTTGCTACTCACAGGAGCCTCGGCATCACGCTAGCAGCACTCTACTTTCCTCTGTATTGCTTTCCACCCAGGCACCCTCATTAATGACACCAAGCCCCACTCGCTCCCTGACCTGCTGGTCACACGCCCCCCGTACTGCCATGACATGTAGCATGCATCCAACATACATTGGTCCCCAGGCGTGGCAATCAAAAAGGTTCCCCATTTCGCGAACGCCGCCACACCTGGACAATACGATGAATTCAAATACTGTCGAACTGGGCGTTGAAGCTGGTAAGATGATACGCCCCGCGCGTTTCAAAGGGGATGGACAAAGTGGGATTATATCGAAGATGGCGTGCGGCATAGTCTTGTCTTCGTGCGCCTTCAGCTTTAGCACTTGGAACCTGGCACACTGAGTTTGGAAGATCAGTGTACCCGGGGGCGGTGAGAATCCCAAAGATGTGTCGCTGATATGGCTTCTCGGTGCAACATATCTCGCTGATGTATCCCTACTTGTCATATTTCGTTCAACGTCCAGCTGAACAATATTGTCATTCTCCTCGACCAGGTTCCAAGCCGAAATAAGCGATTCCACTGGGGGCGCATGAATGCCTCCAGGGGTGAAGGCACCCATCGAGTACGCCTCATTGTTGTAGTGAACCCCACCGACCCATCCGGTCCATGCCCAGGATGGCCAGCGTGCATGGTCGTCATCAGTAGCCGTACGTCGAGTGTGTGGGACATCCAAGCTGGGCTGCCATAAGAGTGAGTGGTCCAAATAACTTATCCACATCCCAAAACGAAACGATTTCCTTGGAAGGCTTCCAGGTGGCCCGCACGCTGAGGCTATAGCGTTTATTAACGCAGTCATGGCAGCCACAATATCCGATTCGTGACTCAGACGGCGGTGTGAATATCGTGTTACGAAGTCTGCGTAGCTTGCGAAGGTCACTGTTACGTTGGCACCAAATCCCGGGAGGAATATACCGGTGCTCTCGGAAGCGCGCACTGGATGATCGGCCAGCCAGGGGAATCGACTTTCTTCAACATCTTCACACCACCCGTCCTCTGCGCATTCGAAATATGTTTGATACTCGGTGAAAAAAAGCCGGCGGCGGGATAATAAATGTTCTTGGAAAGTCCAGCCACGCGTATTCCAAGTGGATTGCCCCACTGCTTCCCAGACTGATGGAAGTGCTGTAGCAAGATGAAGCCCCTGAACGACTTGTACGTGCTGCTTACACGTTCGGGTTCCCTCAGACAGGCCAGGAAGATGAGATCGAGCACTGTCTCCGCCGGCAGAAAAAATAGTGAACACAGCCCTGTGATAGATCAGATCCATGATGTGGATCTGCGCGGCCTTGTCGTCTCGACTATCTTGGATTATGCAGAGTGCATCAACCCACAAGTATCGCTCGCCCATTCGTTGAACTAGGCGAATTGCATCGAGAATCGTTTCTGGGATGACAGAGACGTTTAGGCCAGCGGGCTTACTGCGTGAAGTGAGGTTGGCATTCGACGTCCAATATTCTTTGCCACAGCCACCCCAGACGTAGCTCAGAGCTACATAGCGACAGTTTGGAGGTGCCCGAACCAAAGCCATCTTTATTACGTCTACCACCCTCAGCGAATTCGGCAACCTCTCATTATCGGACCATCCCACCGCCGACAAGCATTTGCCTCTATGCTTGGATTCACAGAGCTTGACCCATTTCCTAAGCAACCTGACATCCACGACGTCCTTCATCCTGCGACCGTGAAGATACTTCTCCTTGGACACTTTGTGGGCGTCTTCAGACAGAAGTTGGATACTGAGAAGGGAGGGGCCTCTGGGAAACAAAAAAGATGTTTCAGGAGGGATACTTGATACGTGCAGACGTAGTCGACGACATCGCTCTTTCTCGCCCAGACGCGGGCCCGGTGGACCAAACCCTGGTGCCCAGAGCGAACAATAAATGTTCTCAAGATCCACACCAGGAAGGTTGTCGAGACGCCAAGAACAACGAATAAGGCTGGAAATGAGGAAACATAGGGTACAGTGGTTGGATTTCTTCATGATATCAGGGAGGAGGCCAAGGGGAACCTTGTCCTTCTCTTGGAGGCCATCGCGAAGAATGTGCGTGATGTCTATCGCATCGCAAACCGCACAAAGGCTGGCCGAGAATTCGGATAAGTTGTTTCTGTGGTGGTTTTGGCCTTGGAAACATGGTATGCACTGGAGTTGTTGAGATAGTTCTCGTAAGAACATGTAAATCAAAAAGGCTCGAAAGTAGGGGTTGCGATGGTTTTCCGAAATGTCTGGCGGGGTGCCTCATTATAAACAGACGCGGGCTTGAAAGTTGGAAGGTAGGCACAATTCGAACTGCCAGCGTGGAAAGTTTCTTCCTGAATCGTCTGCTACATAGTTGGGCAACTGCTTCAAACTTCCATGTCCCCCGTCGAGGGCAGTACAGTAGTCCATATATTCCTGCAGAGTATTGCATAATAAACTGCAGCGTAGAATCGATTATAAGGAACCATGAGCCGACCACGTGCATAATACACGGGGTATTCCATCGTCACTAATCTTGATATCTACCTCAAAATTCGGCCACGATAAACAAATCACCTCAGGTGGATGTGCTCTCTGTTTGGGGGGAATATCGTCGACGTCAAGTTCTATATACATGTTCTTATCTCGCAAGGGAAAGATCTTGCATACAAACTCCAATGACCGGCCAATCCTTTAGCCACTGCCATTGTGTCAAAGATAGATCTGAGTCAAACGCAACCTCCGCATACTGTTTATGTAAGTGGATCGCAAAACGGAGAACTCTCCCCATGATGGCGCGCGCCGCGGATACTTGTGACTTCATACAAATCCTCGGAGAACTTGTATGAGAAGACATTATTCATCATCTACCGCCGTGCCCGCCAGCTGTCCAACAGGTACGCTATTTTCACTAAATCCCAGGGTACACTTTTCAACAAGGCAAGGACACTGGCTCAGGTAAATGGCTGTTCGTATTTGTTGAGCCGCTGACCGGATGGCATTTCGTCGGAGCAGCATGCTCAATTGAAGGTTTGAAAGTAGGTGGGCTGCTTCAAATCATGACTTGGCTTTTTATACGATAGTTGCTATCTTCAGATTAGACCAATGAAAGGTTAACATGTGCCCAATCCGTAACGGGCTGGTTTTACTGGGGCTTTGAACCCGGGCCGTTGTTCTTAACAACCTTTCGTTTTGAACAAATCTTTGCGCCCAACAATGGATAACTAGAACAGGGCCGTTTCCACGGCAGGCACCTTGTTTACGAGCAGGATGTGGTCGCAGATTGAATATTCGCGGATGTCCAAAAAAGGTGACACCTGCATATAAATTAAAGCACGGTAACTATAATTAGCCTTTGTTTCTTACCATGGCGAGCCACACTCTTGAGAGTTGTCCCCCCTCGAAGGTCTATCTCACGTCTGGACTACCCGTGACAGACTCGAGATCAGCTCAGCTGAACACCCTCCTGCTAAAGTCTCTCCTAGGCGAGGAGATCGGCAACATTAAGTTTTACTTGTTTTCGTCTCGGTCAAAACATGAGGGAAGGATCTTTAGACCTCGTGCATTACATGCAAACTCCGAGTTACTCTCGAAAAGTTCGCCATACTTTGCAGACCGTAAGTTCTTTATTGTTGGGAGCCACAACTTCAGGGTGATTATAACACGAAATTCAGTGTTGAAAGAGAAGAAATCCCTTGCTGATCATGCCATGTTTGAGTTCCACGAAGCCCATAGCTATCCACGGACGACCTCGCATAGCGAGTATGGTTATGAAGATGACAGTGACCTAGACGAGGCTGAAGAAACGGAAGAGGAGGAGAACACGACAGAGCTCCAGGACGTGTAAGTCACCTGATTTTGCTATGTGGTATTTTTATGTCTTATCACCCAAAAAGGACGCCGGCTCCGGCTGAGTTGGCTTGTGCCACATCCAATGAAAATGACAGACGCGTTCTGGATACGGAGCGCATGCAGAATCGCCATATATTCATCAAAGACACTGCCTTTCGCACGTAGGTGTTTTCCTCCATACTCTGTATATCGATTTCAATCATTGTGGCATAGATTGAAATCCCTATTGTTCTATTTCTACACAGGTCACATACAATTTACCTTGCTGAAGTCAACGTGCCCCCTCAGATTGCAAGGGGAGACGAGTAGTATTCATGTCACACCAACCTGCTCGGCCAAATCCATGTACCGCCTCGCTTCCAAAGTGAGCTGCATGCTCGACCCCTTTAGCCAGTCTAATATGGCTCTGTTAAGATTGGGTTTGAAGCGCTTCAGACGAAGGCCCTTGATTACGTTCGTTCTATCCTGTCCAACTTGAATGTTGTAGCCGAACTGGGATCACCACTGTTGGCAAGGTTAGCGAATCATCGATTTCTTCCTATGCACTAAGCACTGAGGTTGGAAAAGGCACCCTCCAGTCTTGAACACAGTGCTCGATACCTTGTTTCGACATATCGATTCCCTTCCCGTTAGAAGCGCGCTTCCCAACTTGCTCGAGAAGATCGCTAACGGGGAGCTCTGCCATGGTGCGGACATTCTCAAGGCGTTGTATGAGAAGATTTTGGCCAAACATTATGCACAATTGGATCCTGTGCCTCCAAGCCTTCCGACGACCTCCTCTAATTCGGCATTTCCGTTTAATGTCAAACCGTCCTTTACATTTTCTGACCACACGAAGAAGGCCAACTCAAGTAAATCGTTGTTCATCTTCGCTGAATCGCAGACTAAATTTCCCCTAGTGAGCCCCAAGACCTCCAAGTAGAATAACTCGTGTGAGTATGTTCTCTGTGATCGATAATTGGATTAGTATCGCACGCATGGCCACGCTACCAAACTTGGCCGACGCGAATCCTAGGCTTCTTTTACCTATTCATTCAGAAATTACTGCAGCCTGCAATTGTCTGGAATTGTTATCCCATACCCTAATTGATTAAGTTTACACGTGCTATTCTCATTGCACTGGAGGTCAACAGTCAGGCTGATTATTTTAACAAGGTATACACATCGATTATGCATCGTGCTGAACACGAGGTACTATATCAGGCGCCCGGGAAAACGGTTATAAGGTCCCCCTTATTCCCTTTCAACGTCTTCCATCAACCCTCCAGATGGTCCTGTCATTGACGAAGGCCAAAACACCAGCCTGGACAGAAGAGCTGCTAAGACAGTCGCTTCTGTCTGAAGAACTAATCGATGTTCATTTCCATTTGTTTACTAGCAGGTCCAAGTCTTCTGGATCAGCGGTTAATGTTCGCACATTGCATGCTAATACCGTCCTTCTCAAGAAGAGTGCAAAGTACTTCGCGGATTGTAAGTGTACTTGACTGGTAACCTCGCCTCTGACGCTGATAAGAACTTCTCAGTATTAGGTCCTGAGACGAGTCCGTCTGGTACGGTGCTGATGGATGTCAAGCTGGACGATGAAATTTTTAGTGGACTTGCGCTTGGCGACTATGGATACGAAAGTGACAGTGATCTCGAGGATGAAGACAATGATGAAGTTGAAAAAGAAGACTCAGACGAAGATGATAAGTCCGTTGATGCCAACATGACAGGTTAGTAACTCCTCGGGTAATAGATTGGTCATTGTAGTGCTGTTATCATTGTCCAAAGGTTCAAATTCCTTCGTCTCCGCCAGTGCAGATTCTGTGAAAGATTACGACTTACTTGAAAAGGAAGACTCAAACACCACTACCCCAACTGGCGGACTGCCCCGGCCTCCAACAGCCCATAAACCCAGCGGTATCGCTTCGATACCTAGAAAAGGTCGCCATATTTTCATCAAAGACACGGCGTTCCAAACGTTCGCGGTTCAACTTCGAGACTTGGCATACCTGACTGACTCTTCTAGGTGGTATTGTCTTATGTACTATCTTTACACGGGTGGAGTCCACCTTCTGCCACCCAAGTCTTCGGGCAACCGGGGTTACCGAAGGCTGAGTCTGGATGCCAGCGAAGAACCGCGATGTTCAGCGAAGTCGATGTTTCGTCTCGCAAACAAGGTTTGTAACACATGTTCATATATTTGAACGTTCCCTGACGGGTGTTTGAATTTCAGCTCAATCTTGAAGAACTCCGAGAACACGCCTTTTGTGCGATAAACGAGTGCCTGGACGAGCACAACTTACTACAGGAACTAGCGAGCGGCTTCGTAG
>JAYMGJ010000777.1:0-69677 GCA_037178675.1 Scleroderma bovista | reverse complement strand
TGAACGATTGGGCGGGTCTTTACTAAATCGTCTGCAGATATTTCCGCATCGGCAATCCGAGAGGTTCAGCCCTATAGACGAACGGAATGATGGGGGTGCGTATTCGTTCACCCGTTGCTTGTATAAAAGGTGGGCACCTATGATGGTTACCGGCATCCGCTCATTGGAACCACAACCTAGGTTTGTGTCCTCCCTTCTGTAAGAGTGCACTCCTGACGCACTTAGCTCGATAGATTCTAACACGAAGTCATGTCTGCCTCTCATGCCACCCTTTCATATGCCGCATCCCCCTTTGATCATCCACAAGCAGATATTATCTTGCGCTCCTCCGATAATATCGACTTCCGGGTGTTCAAGCTCTTCCTCTCCCTTGCGTCCCCAGTTTTCGAAACCATGTTTGGTCTTCCACAGCCTTCTGACGGGACCGATCCAGATGAGGAGACCAAGGATGGATTACCTGTCGTGACCGTCTCGGAGGGTAGCAAGACGCTAGATGCTCTCCTTCGGTTCTGCTATCCGTCTACCTTGGCAGAGGATCCCTCCCTTGATGGTTTCATGTTTGCAACCGAAATACTCGAGGCTGCTAAAAAGTATTCCTTAGATGCGATTGAGAGGATAGTTTGCAAGGCCCTGTTTATTCCCGAGATTTTGGAGGTCGACTCTTTGCCCTGCTTTGTCGTGGCCCGTCGGGCTGATCTGCACGAGCAATGTGCGCTAGCGGCGAAGTATTCACTCCGAGAGCCACTCATTCCAACAAGGTTTGAGGGGATCCAATTCATTTCCTCTACCGACCTTCTTGCACTACTTACCTATCACAAAAACTGTGCAAATGCCGTTCTAGCGCTCCAGAGTAACCTAGGTTGGATTGAAAATCACTATCAACAGTTTAGTGCCATCAACTGGATGTTTGGGTGCGGGTCGTCTTCCCCCCCCGCCCCCTCCCCCTTCGGCGGCTCCCAAATTCCTCCCTCCTCATGCGGGTCTCGTTCACGTTCAAGCAAGTATTCCCTTTTGGGGGGCCAGGTACCCTCGTGGTTGGCAGACTTCATGGATGAAACATTCATGGAAATCAGAGACAGGCCATGCGTTCAAACCATAGAGAAGGGGGCTGAAGAGGCCATACGAAAATTTCGTGCACAGTATCAGTGCTCCCGCTGCCCATCCGTGGTATCAGGAGGCATCCAAGAGTTCGTGACACTCTTTACAAACGAAATGGAGAAAGTAACCGCAAAGGTGAGTCCCATCCCCTTTGCGAATTGTTAACCATTAAATAAAACTGTATTATTGTCACAGATTCAGTTAGAGCTGAGCTTTTAACGACCTTCTGGTGTAAGGAGCGCGGTCCATACATCAAAATATCTCTGGTGTCATTCTTTCGCGTCACTTCACAATATTGTCTTCTTCCTTTCTTACTCGTGTTACTCTTCTGTCTTCTGTTCCTGACATTTCACCTTGTTACATTGTATGTCGACTGCCTGATGCTCAGATATGTCTTGTTTTACATAATGGTGCACCCATGTTTAACGTTTACCCCCCGCACTCAGTTTACTGCTTTGTCGTTTGATGTGATAACAGTGACCTCCACAATATTGTTGAAGGACGAGTGAAACAATACATACGCCCTCGCTTGCAAAAATGATGGGCATCTATCATGGTCACCAGCAGCTCCCCGTTTCCCACTAAGGGGATCCAGCTAACCTGGCAGCGCTCTATTACCTCCTATAAGACAGGTTCTAGCATCGCTTCACAACAAAAGATATCTGGCATGTCGAGTATTCACCATATCACCTCACTCATAAAAATAACGACGTCATGTCTGCCCCTCCTATATCCCAGTCATACTATGTTTCCCTCCTTTCTGATCATCCGGAAGCAGATGTGATCTTACACTCCTCGGACAACATTGATTTCAGATTAGTACAAAAATTTACTCTTGTCGGTCTCCCACGGGCCACAGCTCCCGGGCCCTGAAGGTGAAAATGGAGACGAGGAAACAACTGGAATTTGGGAACAAGTGATGATCTACAGACTACAGTGGCCCGTCGTACGCGTCTCGGAGAGTAACACGACTTCACATGCTATCATGCGCTTCTGCTATCCGTGTACCACGACAGGGTTCCTTCCCTCACAGATTTCAAGGACGTTGCAACAGATGCATTCGAGACGCAAACAAGCACTCTCTTGACTCCGTCACAAAGTTGATTTGTGAGCTCTATCCCTTACACCGTGTTGCTATCACATATCGGGCTGGTCTGAAGGAGTACTTCGGCTCATAGCGAAGCATTCACTCCACCAGCCGGTCGTTGCTGACTGAGGATTACACCGACTGCCTTAACTTTTTTTCCCGCCAGAGCTGGGCATGGGCCGTACTTCTGGCAGTGGAATCTCTTGCTTTAAGGGACACTATCATCGCTGTTCACGAACGGTTCTACTTGTCGATCACTAAGGCTCTCAATCAATCCATTCAGGGGTTGGACGTGGCGAGACTCGCCATCCGATCGTGTTGGGACTGAATACAGCGGTGAGCTTGTCTCGGGTCCTTGAGGAACACCCCTGCGCGGACTGTGTGCACGTATATCATTTACTCAAGGTTGGTGGGTTTCAATTCGTGTATAACTCCTCGAAACTTTCCATAACTACTGCTTACTAGCAGGTCGCCTGGCACGCGTCAGGTGAGAAGGAGCCTGATCGAGCCATTTCCTGGTAAGTTACTCCGTATATAAACACTGGTAGGGCCGGATGTAAAAAATGGAGAATGTGGTTGGTTATTGGTGCACAATATCTGCTAAGGAAGTCGCAGATCTTCGGCTCGCAGGGCCGCATCGTGAACACATCGAAGGCCAGGCGGAATAACGGAGGGGTGGTGGCAAGCCTTTCTTCTCAGGATCAGGAATGCTTCAAACTTGAACGGCATCGGCATCCTAAGGGCCACCTTTACACCTGAGAAATTCGTCCATCGGAACTGCGAACGTAAAAACTGAAAGGTTGGGCGGGTCTTTACTAAATCGTCTGCAGCTATTTTCGCATCGGCAATCCGAAAGGTTCAGCTCTATAGACGAGCGGAATAATGGGGATGCGTATCCGTTCACCCCGTTGCTTGTGGTATAAAAGGTGGGCACCTATGATGGTTACCGGCATCCGCTCATTGGAACCACCTAGGTTTGTGTCCTCCCCTCTGTAAGAGCGCACTCTTGATGCACTCAACCCGATAGATTCTAACACGAAGCCATGTCTGCCTCTCCCGCTACCCTTCCATATGCTGCATCCCCCTTTGATCATCCACAAGCAGATATTATCTTGCGCTCCTCTGATAATATCGACTTTCGGGTGTTCAAGCTCTTCCTCTCCCTCGCGTCCCCAGTTTTCGAAACCATGTTTAGTCTTCCACAACCTTCTGAAGGGGCCGATCCAGATGAGGAGACCAAGGATGGATTACCTGTCGTGACCGTCTCGGAGGGTAGCAAGACGCTAGATGCTCTCCTTCGGTTCTGCTATCCGTCTACCTTGGCAGAGGATCCCTCCCTTGATGGTTTCATGTTTACAACCGAAATACTCGAGGCTGCTAAGAAGTATTCCCTAGATGCGATTGAGAGGATAGTTTGCAAGGCTCTGTTTATTCCCGATATTTTAGAGGTCGACTCTTTGCCCTGCTTCGTCGTGGCCCGTCGAGCTGATCTGCACGAGCAATGTGCGCTAGCGGCGAAGTATTCACTCAGAGAGCCACTCATTCCAGCAAGGTTTGAGGGAATCCAATTCATTTCTTCTACCGACCTTCTTGGGCTACTTACCTATCACAAAAACTGTGCAAATGCCGTTCTAGCGCTCCAGAGCAACCTCGTTTGGATTGAAAATCACTACCAACAGTCCAGTGCAATTAACTGGATGTTTGCTTGCGGGTCGTCTCACCCTTCCCCCCTGCAAAACCAAAATCCTAACCAAAACCAACCCCCCCTCAATAACCGTCTCCAGTGTGGGTCTCGTTCGCGTTCAGGCAAGTATTTGCTTTTTGGGAGTCATGTAGCCTCGTGGTGGGCAGACTTTTTGGATGAAACATTCGTGGAAATCAAAGACAGGCCATGCGTTCAAACTGTTGAGAAGGGGGCTGAAGAGGCCATACGAAAGTTTCGTGCACAATATCAGTGCTCCCGCTGCTCATCCGCGGTACCGGGAGGCATCCAAGAGTTCGTGACACTCTTTACAAACCAAATCGAGGAGGTAACCACAAAGGTGAGTCCCATCCCATTTACGAGTTGTCAACTAATGCATCACTTGTTGCAGATTCAGTTAGAGCTGAGGTTTTAACGACCTCCAGGTGTAAGGAACGCGGCATTCCTCGCATTCCTAATCGTTCATGATACCGGCCCATACATCAAAGTATCTCTGGTGTCATTATTTCGCGTCACTTTACAATATTGTCTTCTTCCTTTCTTACTCGTGTTACTCTTCCGTCTTCTGTTCCTGACGTTTTACGTTGTCACATTGTATGTCGACTGCCTGGCAATGCCTGGTGTTAGATACGTCTGCTTTGTCCTTGTTTCAATGCCCATTTTTACCTCCTGTACTTACATAGTATGTCATCGCTTGCAGATAAGATGGGCGTCCATCATTGGTTACCAACAGCATCCCGTTTCGTACCAATGCCATTGTCCACTAAGGGGATCCAGCTAACCTGGCAGCTATTGTATGCTATGAGACAGGTTCTAGCATCATTTCACAACAAAATATCTTTACCATATCACCTCACTCACTAGAGGGCCGTCTAAGACGGCACACACCTTGTTCCCTCGTATTACAACAAACACCACACAAATACACCACTACATATATGATACACTGCTTCATCCATCTCAATGTCGTCGTTCTGCGTCAATCATCCATAATATTACTTGGACGAATCTTACATCCTATTGTCGTATTTGCCACCTTCTTCGAGGCTCCCACTCATGCTAGGAATTTCCAGCTTATGTAACACTGTTGTACAATGAGTTCACCAACCCCATTTTTGCCAAAAGATACACACACAATTGGTCATTCACAACATGGATACAGGCATCCTGGAAAGCCACTTGTGAGCTGCACACCATACCCCCTAATGTCCATTGAACATCTAAGAACCTGTATCATTGAAACAGGTTTATTGGGGTGGCTGAAGGCTGCTTAGCCATGGAGACTGTACAACTCCATTACCCTCCAGTCTATATCCTTGTGCACATGCTACACACCAAAGCAGACACCCTTGAGGGTCTGGAAAGTGGCATTCTGCCTATTACCCCCCTTACAAAAATGTTCAGTGTGGCAACCTCTGGCTACCAAAAATTTACTGTAATGTGTCAACAACTTCCAATCACTCCTGCCTATGTGTTCACAGATTATCATTCTCAAGTGCAAACAATAAATCACTGTATCATGGATCTTGCAACCCTTCCTTCAGGGCAATTGACACTGTTCAATGCATATGTTGATATGTTGCATTATCATGAAGTCACAGTAGGGATAGCATCTGGCTCCTTCATGAATTCAATGAAAAACTCTTTACTCACCATCCACGCGAACACTTGCACCAGGAAGATGAACGGCTGGTGGAACTAGATTGGCAAATGCAGAAACAATGGAACAGATTCATAGGGTGCCAGTAGATCATCAGCTTTTGATGCCAAATTTGAGTGGGAAATTAATGTACCCTGTACAGGTGACGAAGAGGTGTCGGATGAAGATCGGCAGGAAAAGTAAATTTTTGTTAAAAGAGGCTGTATGGGAATGTTGTGTGAGGCGGGGCGTCAGGCCTCAGGAGACATGTGCAACAGCGTTGCACACGTTGAGCGACGGCGTGCGTGGGAAAGGGAGGTCGTTTGTCAGCGACTCAGCGTCTACTTCAAAGCTTCGCGAATGTCTGATCGTGGGTGGATCGTCTCTTTACCACGACTTCAGTTGACCTGTCTTGGTTCCCAAAAAAAAGGGGTTACTGTAAAGTAGCTACACAATAGATTTGTCCCAGTTTCAAAGCCACTCGAAGATTTCAACCGGAGAGTGATTTAGCGGTGTTTCAAAAAAGCGTGACGCAAGTTCCAGTGACCTTGTTTAAAACAAGGTGATAAGAATAACAAAGTCATGTCTGCCCCTCCTATATCCCAGTCATATGTTAGTCTCCCACGGGCCACAACTCCCGGGCCCTGAAGAGACGAAGTGACGAGTGATGGCCTACAAGCTACCTGTCATACGCGTCTCGGAGAGTAACAAGACTTCACATGCTATCTAGCCTATCCTGCGCTTCTGCTATCTGTGTACCACGACAGGGTTCCTTCCCTCACGAATTTCGTCATCGCGACAGATGTATTCGAGGCAGCAAACATGCATTCTTTTGACTCCGTCACAAAGTTGATTTGCGAGCTCTATCCCTTAGGTTGTTTCACTGTCGTACATCAGGCTGGGCTGAAGGAATCATACTGTAGCTCACAGCGAAGCATCCACTCCGCGAGCCGTTTGTTTCTGGCCGAGGGGATCGAATTCCTGGATTACACTGACTGTCTTGACTTCTTCAATGTTTACCGCCGGAGCTAGGCATAGGTCGTGCAGGAACTTCTGACAGTGGGATCTCTTGATTTAAGGGACATTATCGTCGCTGTCCACGAACGGCTCTACTTATCGATCACTAAGGCTCTCAATTAATCCATTAAGGCGTTGGACGTGGCGAGACTCGCCATCCGATCTTGTTTGGATTGAGCACACTGGTGGGCTTGTCTCGGAACTTTGAGGAGCGCCGCCAAGTCTTGCGCGGACAGTGGCACATAGCATTTGCTCAAGGTTGGTGGGTTTCAACTCGTGTATGGCCCCTCGGCACTTTCCTTAACTACTCTTTACTAGCAAGTCGCCCACTCGCCAGGTGAAAAGGAGCCTGATCGAGCCAAGGTCTAGAATGATACACCGTAAAAGAACACTGGTAGGGCCGGATGTATTAAAAAAAAGGAGAATGGGGTTGGATATTGGTGCACGATATTTGCTAAGGAAGTCGCAGATCATCGGCTCGCAGGGCCGCATCGTGAAATCACATATACATCTCGAAGGTCAAGCGGAATAACGGAGGTGGTGGCAAGGCTTCCCTCTCGGGATCAGGAATGCTTCAACCTTGAACGGCATCGGCATCCCAAGGGCCACCTAAGAAACTCGTCCTTCGGAATTGCGAACGTAAAAACTGAAGCGTTGGGCAGGTCTTTACTAACTTGTCTGCAGCTATTTCCGCATCGGCAATCCGGGAGGTTCAGCTCTAGACGAGCGGAATGATGGGGGTGCGTATTCGTTCACCCATTGCTTGCATAAAAGATGGGCACCTATGATGGTTACTGGCATCCGCTCATTGGAACTACCTCCTAGGTTTGTGTCCTCCCCTCCGTAAGAGTGGGCTCCTGATGCACTCAGCTCGATAGATTCTAACACGAAACCATGTCTGCCTCTCACGCCACCCTTTCATATGCTGCATCCCCCTTTGATCATCCACAAGCAGATATTATCTTACGCTCCTCCGATAATATCGACTTTCGGGTGTTCAAGCTCTTCCTCTCCCTTGCGTCACCAGTTTTCGAAACCATGTTTGGTCTTCCACAGCCTTCTGAAGGGGTCGATCCAGATGAGGAGACCAAGGATGGATTACCTGTTGTGACGGTCTCGGAGGGTAGCAAGACGCTAGATGCTCTCCTTCGGTTCTGCTATCCGTCTACCTTGGCAGAGGATCCCTCCCTTGATGGTTTCATGTTTGCGACCGAAATACTCGAGGCTGCTAAGAAGTATTCCCTAGATGCGATTGAGAGGATAGTTTGCAAGGCTCTGTTTATTCCCAAGATTTTGGAGGTTGACTCTTTACCCTGCTTCGTCGTGGCCCGTCGAGCTGATCTGCACGAGCAATGTGCGCTAGCGGCGAAGTATTCACTCAGAGAGCCACTCATTCCAACATTGTTTGAGGGAATCCAATTCATTTCCTCTACCGACCTTCTTGGGCTACTTACCTATCACAAAAACTGTGCAAATGCCATTCTAGCGCTCCAGAGCAACCTAGGTTGGATTGAAGATCACTACCAACGGTCCAGTGCCATCAGCTGGATGTTTGGGTGTGGGGACTGCGTACCTTCTTTACGTTCAACCAAGTATCGGCCTTTGAAGGGTCAGGTAGCCTTGTGGTGGGAGGACTTCATGAATGAAACATTCATGGAAATCAGAGACAGGCCATGCGCTCAAACCGTAGAGAATGGGGCTGAAGAGGCCATACGAAAATTTCGTGCACAATATCAGTGCTCACGCTGCTCACCCGTGGTATCAGGAGGCATCCAAGAGTTCGTGACCCTCTTTACAAACAAAATAGAGGAGGTAACCGCAAAGGTGAGCTCCATCCCATTTGCGAGTTGTCAACCACTGCATCGTTGTCGCAGATCAAGTTACAGCTGAGGTTTTAACGACCTGCAAGTGTAAGGAACGCGGCATTCTTGTCACTGCCTTCTCTCCTAATTGTTCATGCTGGCCCATACATCGAAGTATCTCTGGCGTCATTCTTTCTTACTCGTGTTACTCTTTCTGTCTTCTGTCCCTGATAGGCTTGATGTTTCACCTTGTCATATTCAAATTGTATGTGGACTGCCTTATGTCAGATACGTCTGCTGCTTTGTCCTTGTTTTAATGGTGCACCCATGTTACCTCCTCCACTTTACTACTTTGTCGTTTGGTGTGATAATGGTGACTTCCACAATATTGAAGGATGAGTGAAACAACAGGGAGATGCCTGTTCATCAGTACACAGTACTTACATACGTCGTCGCTTGTCAATAAGATGGGCATCTATCATGGTCACCAACAGCATGAGTCCCCTTTCATACCATTGTCCCCTAAGTGGGAGTGGTTCAGTGTATCCTCGAGCTATTCCGGTTATTACCTCCTAAAAGAAGACCTGAGGTTCTAGCATCGCATCACAACAGTCGAGTGCTCACCTCACTCATAAGAATTACGAAGTCAGGTCCGCCTCTCCCATATCCCCGCCATCATCCATGCCGCCCTCCTTTCTGATCACCCCTAAGCAGATGTGATCTTGCGTTCCATCGATTTTGGCAGGGTGTACAATTGAAAGCTTTCTCAGTATGCAGGCTCCATTTTTCCAAACCCTTGTTGGTCCCCCACAGCTCCCGGGCTCTGAAGGGGAAAATGGAGATAAGGAGACAAGTGATGGCCTACCTGTCGTACGTGTCTCGGAGAGTAGCAAGACACTAGATGCTTTCCTGCGCTTCTGCTATCCATGTAAGTATGTACCACGACTCGCAGGGCTCCTTCCCTCACGAATGTCAAGATTCTTTGGGGCAGTAAACAAGCACTCACTGCCAATAACATCCCACGGAAATACTATGTACGGAGAACGGGTAGCTGAATGGTGGGCAAAGTTCATGGAGGCGACATTGGAGGCTTTGAGGGACATACCGTCATGCGCGTGCTGAAACCATAACATCACATGTCAATGCAAGCATACGGCAAATCATGGGAATAAGCAGTTGCAGGCATTAGCTGTGCAGAATAGCAGCAGGTATGCAGAAGCTTTCGGCCATCAAGCTTTCAAGGGTGGCCCCGAAAGTGAGCTTCTACTGCAAGTTACGAACTTGACAACT
Organism: Scleroderma bovista; assembly: GCA_037178675.1. Classification (NCBI taxonomy): domain Eukaryota; kingdom Fungi; phylum Basidiomycota; class Agaricomycetes; order Boletales; family Sclerodermataceae; genus Scleroderma; species Scleroderma bovista. The sequence goes on along the minus strand of JAYMGJ010000777.1, from coordinate 60,042 downwards.
TCCTTGGAAGAGTCACTGTCCTGGGGATTGAATTAGAGATCAGGTTTTTTTATTAACTACATATGAAATATCGGGAGCAGACGAGATATGGGAGAAGCGGTCATCTTCAAACTAAGTTTTACGAAATACAAAATAAAAGAGAACGGCTTATCTAGTAAGCAAGGAAGAAAATAATAGGTAATCTGTTTGCGTTCAAGGTGAGATGGGTTGGGGTTAGCAGCAGTACTGTGATCTGGTAAGAGATGCGAGTAAACGCAGATGCCATCCCTCCGACCTCGAGTAAGATTGATTACTAGGATCAATAAATTCGTATAACCGTTAGCTACCATCCATGTCACTTCTTTCTACAATAACAGGGAGCCAAGTGCGGCAAACGCGGTAGCAACAGCGATTGACATTGGGATTCCATCCATGTTCGTAACGGAGATGCTCCCGCTGCTCTTAGAAGACGACTGGCCACCCGACCCACTTGGAACAGACGAATCACCACTCGTGCTGTTCGGATAGGGGAAACTTGTGTTCTTGTTGGTCTCACGATATAGGTTCGTGGATGGGATATGACTGCAGTGGCCGATAGAGTCCATCTGGAATGAAGTAGGTGAGTAAACGGAATGCAGAATCTGGGAAGGGGACAGACAGTGAGGTGAGGAGTAAAGCTCATGGCCGCAGGTAGGGTATAACCGATAGCGAGGTCGACAGTTTGAGGGTATAAGTCGTGCTCCAAAACGATGAAGCTAGACATGGTCAGCAGCGGATAGGATTGATGCAAGGACGAAGAACTTTACCCAGTGTCAAGGGTGGTGGCATTGGTAAGGATAGCCTGGAAGGTGGCAAAGGATTGTGGACCAGTCACAACACCACCAGGGACCTTCCAGTCTGTGGAGAACGACATAAGTAATCTTTACATAGCTGGTTGAATAAAATTTCACCATTGGTATCGAACGTGGCGCCAGAAGGAGTGCGGGTCCAGATGACGGGAACCATACCCATGGCGAGGGAGATAGCACGAACACGGTCATCGATGTCACCATAAGGAGGTCGCATCAAGGTGGGAGTGACCCCAAGGACGGCCTTGATGGCCTTCCGCGTCCAACCTAACTCGGCGACGACTTGCTCGGTGGTAAGTTTGGTGAGCGGCTAAGGGATGACATCGTCAACGGAGATTAAACCGACAAGGAAAAGACAAGACAGACTCTATGCGACCAAGTATGAACAGCAATTTCGTGGCCAGCCATGTATTCCTCAATAAGCACTTGAGGCCGCTCTATTACACGCGAGCCGACCACGAAGAAGGTAGAAGTTAGGTTTTGCGACGTTAAGAAATTAAGCAATTGTCTGCCAGTACCAAATCAGGATTAGTCATAATTTACGACGGTTTCTACGTACTGAGCTATAAAAGGACTATTGTTAGCAACTGCGTATCAAAGCTAGGAAAACGATGAAACTCACTATAGAATCCAGGACCATCGTCGAAACTGAGAGAGAAAGGATTCAGAAGTCTATACAACAATGTCAAGTACCACTTAACGTACCTAACACCCCAGGTCAACTTGTCCGGACAAGCTACGATGTCGGTAACACGGGTATAACCGCCGCATGTCCACCAGCCACGGCTGGCGGCATTTGAAGCTGCAACAGGATCACCGACACAAGTACCATCGGCAGTAGGAGAGATGTCGGGAATGTAGAAGCCATCGAGCTCTTTCATCCATTCTGTCACCTCTTCAGAGTCTGATTGGAAAAACAGATTGAATATCAGTGGGCAAGAATGGCAGAGGTTGAGAACGCACTGGTGGGGGCAACCTGATCCTGAGGAGGCCAGTCACCAGAATGGAAGACAACTGGAGAAGACAGGTGAGTGAAAAGGTCGCAGACATCATTATGAGCCTTACATGGCGTAGGCAAGGCAGGCGCGCCAGAAATGGGGGGCGTTGCACCGGCGGAGAAGGTCTTAGTCGGTGCTAGAGTGGACTGGGATGGCATGCCCGAGGTAATCTGACTCAACGGTGGGATGCTAGTTCCAATGGGTTGTTGGGGGGCGCTGGGAGCAGAAGTAGTTGTGCCAGCTGAGGCGGGGGCAGATCCAGAGGAGGAGGATGTGGTAGTAGTCGATGTGGCCGTCGTGGTGGAGGCCGACGACGAAGGTGCCCTTGCGACGTTGAAAGCTTTCTTCGCGAGAAGGACATGGCGGTCGTTGGCGCTGGCGGTACCGATGAGCGTTAAAAGAGCGACGAGTGCGTGCAGCTGCATGCGGGGCGCAACAGGGAGGGGTGGCCCAAGTGAAGGACGGAAAAACGAACGACGGTTGCAAGAAAGAAAAAGCGTCGGACACCTCAGACGCCAGGGCCAACTACAGCACCTGCCTTTTATGGACAACGCCAAGTGGACATTTGCCATTTATGGTAGATGTGTACGTACCTGGCCAACACAACAATCACACGCAGGTCTTGCGCAGCGCGACAACTCAAACCATTCGCAACAGAGGTCAGCAACTCTCTCCAGGTTCTCCTCAGGCTATGGCCTCCCACAGTCCAGTGGCACAGCCTGGGTAGTACGTGGTCTCCTATGCAACCTCAAGCACCCAAGGAAGAAAAGTCGTTCAACTTCCAACTGTACTAGCTGACAGTACAGTGAGGCGATGCTCAGCGACGGACCTCAATCCCGCTCAACCCCAGTTGAAACGTCGGCTTTTTTTTAAAGTACTTGGCGATTCGCAGCTTTTTTTTAGCATCCGCCTGAAACGCTGTTGCACGAATGACGAAAATACACAATGTACCACATCGACCGCGTTTTACGTTCGCCATCAACACAAGATTAGTAGCAGTGCGTCATTCCTCGGATCGATCATTATTGATCTACCCTCGTCTCCTAAAGAAAACGCCGACTTAGCTTCGGGCATAGGTGTGTGATTGGTGAATATCATTCCTTCCCATTTCGTCCTCGTATTTCCTCTCTTGTCGTAGGGCATGGGCCGTTGAATACGCGTTATGCCGAAATTTGACATCGGGATCCAATTCAAAGCCAACTTTAGACCTACATGCACTTTACAGCAATTTTCAATCTAGGTCAGTTGTTTCCTTTTCAACACCGTAATCGTGCAGAAAGGAACAAGTCTATGCATTTTCAGGCCTGCTGGCTGAGGTCCCCATCTCCCCCTGAGTCAACCCGTCATTATCCACACCATCCTAAATCCGGCCAACTCTGTCCCTGGCATGTCCGAATTATGGATGTTCAATGCTTTGTGGAGACAAGACTCACCTAATGACGGTACGGATTTCATTTTGCCGATATAGCACATAGTACATGTATTTGAAATATATCCGACATCTAACATATTCCAGTCAGGCTTCTGGGCTATTATCATTGAAGTTCAGTCACCGAGGAGTGCAATCCCACGCCGCATTGCGCACATGCACTCCAAGTTCCTGGGCCTGGTATTCTTTGTCCTAAATCGAGCCTCCAGTGAAATACAGTCCCATTTTCATAAATACGCGATGGAAAATATCCTCACATCACCAGTCCCATATCAATCTGTCGAGTAATCTAACACGCTTCATGTGGTACTCTTTTGTAGTCACACTCCTCGGAGCCGTAGTCACCTATGGGTTCTCCACTCGCCAGAGCATCACTCCCCTATCTTCATCCCAAATTAGCGCTTTCAACCCCTACAGCTACTATGCCACTGTTGCATACTGTACTCCAGCCCAGACCTTAGCTTGGAACTGTGGTAGTATGTATTCTTCTCTCTCCCGGATGGCTTCAGAATGTTAACATACCCCTCACAGCCAATTGTAAAGCCAACCCTAGCTTCAAAACTGTTGCCTCTGGTGGAACTGGCAACAGTGTTCAGTACTGTAAGTGTATGATCTCCCCTTCATCTGCATTGATAGAGCAGGGCAGCTGTTAGGGTACGTCGGATACGATCCTACCCTGAAGACTGTAATCGTCGCACACGAAGGGACCGACCTTTCTGAGATGTAAGGGCCTCCCCTCCCTTCTCTAAATGAGTCTGAAGCGATGGCACGCTTGTTCGGCAGATTATCCATAGTCACAGATATTAAGCTCATCCGTGGACCACTTGACAAGACACTATTTCCTGGGCTCCCCTCTGGAATTGAAGTACACACTGGTTTCCGGGATGAGCAAGCAAAGTAAGCTTGCATTACTCTGTCCTATCCGTTTAATATCCCTGATGAAACCACGTCTCAGAACTGCCACGTCAATTCTCTCAGCTGTCCAGTCAACCATGTCAAAGTACGGGTCTACCTCTGTCACATTGGTTGGCCATTCCCTTGGCAAGCGACCGTTCCCTTTAGCCCTGTGGTTTGGTTGATCATTGGTTTCACACTGACAGGGGCGGCGCTCTCTCTGCTCGATTCAGTCTATCTCCCTTTGCACCTCCCCAATAGCACGTCCTTCAAGACTATCGGATACGGTCTTCCCCGCGTAAACCATTTTCCCTACTTTTTCGGCTTTTTACTTGATTCGTTGTATACACAGGTCGGAAACCAAGCTTTCGCGAACTATGTGGACAAGAAATTGAACCTGACTCACATTAACAACAAAGAAGATGTTGTTCCAATCGTTCCGCCTGAGTCCCTGGGCTTCGTCCATCCCGCAGGGGAGATTCACATCGAGGACTCTGGAGTGTGGGCGGTGTGTCCTGGACAAGACAATCCGAGCCCGCAATGTGCAGCAGGTGATGTGGACAATATCCTTGATGGGAGCGTGAACGATCATTATGGACCTTATAATGGGATTCTGATAGGCTCATGTTAGCTATGAGAGGATCGAGATGGTTTTCATGTCAATGATTTCTTGTTCATAGATGTTACAGGGCAGAGAGGATGTCACAGGGAATTGATGGCATAGTCATCGTTTTACTATGCTACTTCTTATTTTCTTTAGGAATCTACTTGGGACACGTGGTACCGGCTCTGCGATATCAACAAGTTGTACCAGTACTCCGACGAGGCCACTTCATTCAGGTATAGCATGTTAAGGGCAAGTATTTACCGAGAACAGACGGACCCGTTACAAAAACACAATTACAATCACGATCATGACTAGCAATGCTGCTCCAGTACCAGCAACTTGCACCATCACCAACCAAGTGTTACTGCGATTACCATAGAAAACTGCTGCACCAAATCCAATCATAGACAAGCCTCCTACAATGACGAAGAAAAGTGGCATTAACAGTAGAACAAATACGACGAGTAGCTTGTGTGGGCGACGCAGTAACCGCTAAAGTAACCTGAAGTTGGTCAGAGTGGCGAGTGATCAACTGGGAGATGAACCTTGAATGAATCGTGTTGTAAGGTGGTCAAGTAATACAGTGCACCAATGCCACTTTGAGCAGCGAGGATAAAGGAGAAACATGCCGCCCAGAGGGAAGCACTATGCAATATAGTGGTCCCAGTTTAATGAGGACGCCAGAGCAGTAGGGGGGCTAGCAGCTGCTAAAAACGTAGCAAATGCCCTGGATGCAGATCAGGCACAGTGAGAATGAGCGATGCAATGTGCTAAGATAAATAAATTGAAGACCTACGGAGCAGTAATCGTCGCGAGAAGATTGATATTTGTCGTACGACGAAGCAGCATTTGCTTCGTCTCTCGCCACTCAGCGTCACTCTCTGTGGCTCTCCTGTAGTTTTGCGATGGAAGGTATAGTACCAAAGAGAGATTAAGATTGCTAGACAGGTAGAAGGGAGAGGTGCCACCATGTCATAAATTGCGAGAACATAGAGGTTGAAAGACCTCCCGCGTACTGTTGAAAAGCGAATGAAAGAGCGCCATCACAAATCAGGGTTTGCGTTTGGATGCTGGAGTAGGAGCTAGTATTTGTTCCATTTCAATTCGACGCTAGTATCCCGGGATAGGTTGCGTAGATATCTGAACTGGGGGGAAATGCATGGATGATTCCAGTGGGTGAAATATACTGTTACGCTTCCAATACATGCCTTGTAATTTCCACTGAAGAAGCGAATAGTGGGGGAGCCATGGCCACGAGTGATGGGTGAGGCAAAAAGTGCTATTGCACCGGGGTCAAAAACGATCAAGTGCATCGAGAGTCGAGACCACCAGCTTGGCGCCTCCTACCTGAGGACTCCGCCTGTCAAGGATAGAGTTTCGTGCTGCTTCGTTTCATAAGTACCGTCCACCGTATCGGACTTCCACTTAAATGCTGGGGGCCTGAGGCTCGAGCCAAAGCTCATTTCCACCAGCGTCAGGGAGGCTGAGAGTCTCAGTGAGAGTCACCTACAACCCCGGGCCCTTTCGTAACGGGTGTATTTCGTTCCCGTGCTCCGTGATTAGCTGGATAAACGAAGGGTGGGTGGGAATCGATGGTGTTCAATGAAGAGCAGGTCCGAGATTTTATCGGAAGTAATCTCGTACATAAGATCTTGGCTGTTTCCTGAAAAACATCGGTGTCACCATATAACATTGGCATTTTGCTCCTAGGAATGCTCTTTTTCAATTACCCATTTAATAGGATAGCTTACAAGTCGAAAGCACAAGCCTGTCGCTTACGCCGACTTAGCTTCGGGCATAGGTGTGCGATTGGTGAATATCATTCCTTCTTCCCGTGTCGTATTTCCCTTGTCGTAGGGCACGGGCCGTTGAATACGGGTTGTGCCGAAATTTGACATCGGGATCCAAAGCCAGCTTTAGCACCTACACTTTACAGCAATTTTCAATCTAGGTCAGTTGTTTCCTTTTCAACGCCGGCGTAATCGTGCAGAAAGGAACAAGTCTATGCATTTTCAGGCCTGCTAGCTGAGGTCCACATCTCCCCTGAATCAACCCGTCATTATCTACATCATCCCAAATCCGACCGACTCTGTCCCTGGCATGTCTGAATCATTGGTGTTCAATGCTTTGTGGAAGTAATAGGGGACAACACTCATCTAATGACGGTACGGATTTCATTTCGCGCTGATATACATAGTACTTACATGGTTTTTGAAATATATCCGGCATCTAACATACATATTCCAGTCAGGAACTTGAAAGTGCATGTGCGCAATGCGGCGTGGGATTGCGCTCCCCGGTGACCGAACTTCAATGATAATGGCCCAGAAGCCTTCCGCTGTTCTTCCGTCTTCCGCTTTCTCTCCCATCCCGCTGATGTCATCGAGCTGGTATTCTTTATCCTAAATCGAGTCTCCGCTGCAATACAGTCGCCTATGCCATCTCCATAAATACTCGATGGAAAATATCCTCGCATCCCCAGTCTCATATCAATCTATCGAGTAATAACTACTACGCTCCATGTGGTACTCTTTTGTAGTCACACTCCTCGGAGCCGTAGTCACCTATGGGTTCTCCACTCGCCAGAGCATCACTCCCCTATCTTCATCCCAAATTAACGCTTTCAACCCCTACAGCTACTATGCCACTGTTGCATACTGTCCTCCAGCCCAGACCTTAGCTTGGAACTGTGGTGGTATGTATTCTTCTCTCTCCCGGATGCGTCAGAATGCTAACATACCACTTTCAGCCAAATGTGAAGCCAACCCTAGCTTCAAAATTGTTGCCGCCGGTGGAAATGGAAACAGCGTTCAGTACTGTAAGTGTATGATCTCCCCTTCATTTGTATCGATAGAACAAGGCAGCTGCTAGGGTACGTCGGATATGATCCTACCCTCAAGACTGTAATCGTCGCACACGAAGGGACCGACATTTTTGAGATGTAAGGGTCTCCCCTCCCTTCTCTAAATGAGTCTGAAGCGATGGCACACTCGTTCGGCAGATTATCCATAGCCACAGATCTCAAGTTCATCCGTAAACCACTTGATAAGGCACTATTTCCTGGGCTCCCCTCTGGAATTGAAGTACACTATGGTTTCCGGGATGAGCAAGCAAAGTAAGCTTGCATTACTCCGTTCTACCCGTTTAATATCCCCGATAAAACCACGTCTCAGAACCGCCACGTCAATTCTCTCAGCTGTTCAGTCAACCATGTCAAAGTACGGGTCTACCTCTGTCACATTGGTTGGCCATTCCCTCGGTAAGCGATCGTTCCCTTTGGCCCCGTGGTTTGGTTGACCATTGATTTCACATTACATTGACAGGGGCGGCGCTCTCTCTGCTCGACTCCGTCTATCTCCCTTTGCACCTCCCCAGCGGCACGTCCTTCAAGACTATCGGATACGGTCTTCCCCGCGTAAGCAATTTTCCCCCGCTTTTCGGTTTTTTTTATACTTCATTCCATGTATACACAGGTCGGAAACCAAGCTTTCGCGGGCTATGTCGACAAGAACTTGAACCTGACTCATATTAACAACAAAGAAGATGTTGTTCCAACCGTTCCGCCTGAGTCCCTGGGCTTCGTCCATCCCGCAGGGGAGATTCACATCGAGGACTCTGGAGTGTGGGCGGTGTGTCCTGGACAAGACAATCCGAGCCCGCAATGTGCAGCAGGTGATGTGGACAATATCTTCGATGGGAGTGTGAGCGACCATTTTGGACCTTATAATGGGATTATGATAGGCCCATGTTGGTTATGAGAGGATCGAGATGTTTTTCACGTCGATGATTTCTTGTTTATAGACGATGTCACGGGAATTTATGGTATAGTTATCATTTTACCATTCTACGTCTTATTTTCTTTAGGAATCTACTTGGGACACGTGGTACCGGCTCTGCGATATCAACAAGTTGTACCAGTACTCCGACGAGGTCACTTCATTCAGGTATAGCATGTTAAGGGCAAGTATTCACCGAGAACAGACGGACCCGTTACAAAAACACAATTACAATCACGATCATGACTAGCAATGCTGCTCCAGTACCAGCAACTTGCACCATCACTAACCAAGTGTTACTGCGATCACCATAGAAAACTGCTGCACCAAATCCAATCATAGACAAGCCTCCCCCTACAATGACGAAGAAAAGTGGCATTAACAGTAGAACAAATACGACGAGTAGCTTGTGTGGGCGACGCAGTAATCGCTAAAGTAACCTGAAGTTGGTCAGAGTGACGAGTGATCAACTGGGAGACGAACCTTGAACGAATCGTGTTGTAAGGTGGTCAGGTAACACAATGCACCAATGCCACTCTGAGCAGCGAGGATAAAAGAGAAACATGCCGCCCACAGAGAAGCATATGCAATACGGTGGTCCCAGTTTAATGAGGACGCCAGAGAAGCAGGGGGGCTAGCAGCTGACGTCTAATATATGTATGACACTCGGCCGACTGTGATGGCCTAAATGGTTCAGCCATCACAGACAAAGTGCTAAACGGGTATGTACGTTAACAGCACCCTTACTAGTCGGCGACTTCCCCTCCCCAGCTCTTGGATCATTGTGTGCATATGATCGATATGATTGCAAGGAGTGCGTGGCAGGTCTTGCGCAGCTCGACAACCAAAGTCTCAAACCATTCGCAACAGATAGCAATTTGTCTCTCCGGGTTCTCCTCAGGCCACGATGCATAAGTTATGACCTCTCATAGTCCAGTGCCACAACCTGGGTAGTACTGCATGGTCTCCCCAATGCAACCTCAAGCATCCAAGGAAGAAAAGTCGTTCCGACTGTACTAGCTTACAGGACAGATGCTGACGGGCCTCAATCCTCATTCAACCCCAGTTGAAACGTCGGCTTTTCATACTCGGCGATTCGCAGCTTTTTTTTTTAGCATCCGCCTGAAACTCTGTTGCACGAATGACGAAAATACTCAATGTTCCACATCGACCGCGTTTTACGTCCGCCATCAACACAAGATTAATAGCAGTGCGCCGCGCATCATTCCTCGGATCGATTATTATTGATCTACTCTCGTCTCCTAGTAAAGAAAACGCCGACTTAGCTTCGGGCATAGGTGTGCGATTGGTGAGTATCATTCCTTCTTCCCGTGCCGTATTTCCCTTCTTGTCGTGGCCGTTGAATACGGGTTGTGCCGAAATTTGACATCAGGATCATCCAAAGCCAACTTTAGCACCTACACTTTACAGCAATTTTTAATCTAGGCCAGTTGTTTCCTTTTCAACGCCGGCGTAATCGTGCAGAAGGAACAAGTCTATGCATTTTCAGGTCTGCTAGCTGAGGTCCACATCTCTCCTGAATCAACTACACCATCCCAAATCCGACTGACTCTGTCCCTGGCATGTCTGAATCATGGGTGTTGAATGCTTCGTGGAAGTAATAGGGAATAACACTCATCTAATGACGGTACGGATTTCATTTCGCCGATATACATAGTACGTGGTTTTTGAAATATATCCGGCATCTAACAAACATATTCCAGTCAGGCTTCTGGGCCATTATCATTGAAGTTCAGTCACCGGGGAGTGCAATCCCACGCCGCATTGCGCACATGCACTTTCAAGTTCCTGGACCTGGTATTCCTTGTCCTAAATCGAGTCTCCGCTGCAATACAGTCGCCTATGCCATCCCCATAAATACTCGATGGAAAATATCCTCGCATCCCCAGTCCCATATCAATCTATCGAGTAATAACTACTACGCTCCATGTGGTACTCTTTTGTAGTCACACTCCTCGGAGCCGTAGTCACCTATGGGTTCTCCACTCGCCAGAGCATCACTCCCCTATCTTCATCCCAAATTAACGCTTTCAACCCCTACAGCTACTATGCCACTGTTGCATATTGTCCTCCAGCCCAGACCTTAGCTTGGAACTGTGGTGGTATGTATTCTTCTCTCTCCCGGATGGCGTCAGAATGCTAACATACCACTTTCAGCCAAATGTGAAGCCAACCCTAGCTTCAAAATTGTTGCCGCTGGTGGAAATGGCAACAGCGTTCAGTACTGTAAGTGTATGATCTCCCCTTCATTTGTATCGATAGAACAAGGCAGCTGCTAGGGTACGTCGGATATGATCCTACCCTCAAGACTGTAATCGTCGCACACGAAGGGACCGACATTTTTGAGATGTAAGGGTCTCCCCTCCCTTCTCTAAATGAGTCTGAAGCGATGGCACACTCGTTCGGCAGATTATCCATAGCCACAGATCTCAAGTTCATCCGTAAACCACTTGATAAGGCACTATTTCCTGGGCTCCCCTCTGGAATTGAAGTACACTATGGTTTCCGGGATGAGCAAGCAAAGTAAGCTTGCATTACTCCGTTCTACCCGTTTAATATCCCCGATAAAACCACGTCTCAGAACCGCCACGTCAATTCTCTCAGCTGTTCAGTCAACCATGTCAAAGTACGGGTCTACCTCTGTCACATTGGTTGGCCATTCCCTCGGTAAGCGATCGTTCCCTTTGGCCCCGTGGTTTGGTTGACCATTGATTTCACATTGACAGGGGCGGCGCTCTCTCTGCTCGACTCCGTCTATCTCCCTTTGCACCTCCCCAGCGGCACGTCCTTCAAGACTATTGGATACGGTCTTCCCCGCGTAAGCCATTTCCCCCCGCTTTTCGTTTTTATATATACTTCATTCCATGTATACACAGGTCGGAAACCAAGCTTTCGCGGACTATGTCGACAAGAACCTGAACCTGACTCATATTAACAACAAAGAAGATGTTGTTCCAATCGTTCCGCCTGAGTTCCTGGGCTTTGTCCATCCCGCAGGGGAGATTCACATCAAGGACTCTGGAGAATGGGTGGTGTGTCCTGGACAAGACAATCCGAGCCCGCAATGTGCAGCAGGTGATGTGGACAATATCTTTGATGGGAGTGTGAGCGACCATTTTGGACCTTATAATGGGATTATGATAGGTCCATGTTGGTTATGAGAGGATCGAGATGTTTTCTACGTCGACGATTTCTTGTTCACGGATGTTACAGGACGGAGAGTGAGTCATGGGGAATTTATGGCATTGGATATTACCGTATGGAAGAGATGACACCATGTGAACTAGGCTTCCAATGCGGCGATTCTATCACAGGGGCCTTGAACCGCAATTTAAACTACTACCACCCCATAATCGGTTTCCCCATGCTACGACTGCTAGGTAGTGCACGAACGAACAGAACACTACTACCCCCCCCTCCCCGGCACAATGCTTACTAGTCTCAAGACGTACGAGTACTTACACAATGCCAAACTGGTAATCAAAACTTCACCTAACCACACTTAGCAACTGCATTCTTTCTACCTAATGTAGATGTCCTCAATGTACTAAAGACCACCCTAAACGTGAACCAACAATCATTCCATGTGACAGTCCAATGTGCCAATATTTAACACTTATTCAAAAAAAAGATTGGTGGTCATGTTTCATGGTCAAGTTGTACTAGTACTCCAACGAGGCGACTTCATTCAGGTACGCATGCAACATAAGGGCTAGTATTCACCAAGAGCAGATAAAAAACACAAATGCAATCAAGCAGAAGACAAAGAAAGCTGCTATGGTAGCAGCAGCGTGCACGTACAGCAAAGCATTATCAGCGCCAGAACCATAAAAAACTGCTGTACCAAGTCCAATAGCAGCAAAGAGTCCCCCTAGAAGCATCGACACAAGTGGGATTGGCAACATAAATAATACGACGTATTTCATTACTCGGCCACTCAGTAATCGCTGTAGTAACCTGAAATTAACCAGAATGATGAGTGATCAACTTGGGGACAAACCTTGAACGAATCGTGTTGTAAGGTGGTCAGGAAACACAACACACCGACGCCACTCTCAGCAGCGATGATGCAAGAAGTGAATGCCATCCAAATGAAAAGATATGCAGTAGGGTTGCTCCAGTTTACTGCTGAATTAGCAGGTGAAGTAGTTACTAAAATCGTAATAAATGCCCTGTATTCAGATCAGGTATGAAAATGAGCGATGTCATTGACTGAGATAAAAAAATTGGAGACTTACGGAATGGCAATTGCTGCGAGAAGATTGATATTTGACGTGCGATCAATTAGCATTTGCTTTATCTCCAGCCATCGAGTGTCACGCTCTACGCTCTCCTCTAGTTTTTCAATGGAAGGTATACCAAAGAGAGATATTAAGTATGCTAAACAAGTAGAGGGGAGAGGTACCCCCGTAAGTTACGAAAACGTGGTGGTTGAAAGAGGTCCAACGTACTGTTGAGAACGATTCGAAGTATACCATGCATGGCCACCAGTTGCAAATTCAATATGCTCTATTAGAAGGCTACTTGTGCGATTCGATGGGTTGCGTAGATGTGTGCACTGAGGAAAATGGTTCAATCCCGATAGATTAAATACTATCATGTTGCCGCTAGGCCTTCCGGTAAACTGTATGCCTTGTGTGTAATTTCCGCACGAACTTACCGCGACCACGAGTAATTGGTGAGGCTGCCTGCCCCCCAGGAGACCGTATTGAATGTGGGTTGCCTTGAGCGTTTAAACCAGACATACTATGCCACTAGTGGTAAGTGATCGATCGTACCAATCGGTAAATTAACCAGTTTTGATGCAAAGAAGACCACGGAACGCCTTCCCCTTCTCACAGGATTCTGCTTGTTAGGGATATATTTGCGTGCGTGACTGCTTCGTGTCATAAGTACCGTCGAGCGCCACACCGGGGATTGCGTCAAGTCTGGCATTTCCGCTGGCATCAACTTGCAAAGTCATTACGTGCCAACCCCCTCAGATGCGTTTAGCATGTACATAATTGCCCCACCTCCGAACCAAGCAAAGCTTTGATGCGAACTTTCTCCAGACCTAACTATGAAGGATAGTACGTTCGATTAGGTGTATTGAAGCGCAGATACATAAATAATATGATCCAATGTGTCCAACATGTTGTCCATCTTTGCAAGGTACATAGGACCCTCCACGCTATGACCAGCCGAGCAGCAAGGTAACGTGAGCTGCCACAAGGCCTATTGTACATACAGTCATCGGTGACGAGGTATTTACCTATGTTTGTACCTGAGCTAGCGTTCCCATTCCTATTCCAAATGAGGAATCGGAGATACCCGACTGGCCGACTGGCCGACTGCCAAACCCCTCAATGCTCAAGTCATGCCTCCCTCGCTCATTAACACCGTTCGTTCCAGTAAGCACTTCTACACCACCAGGACGCTCGATTATCTAACTGTATCTAGCCTTCATTCAGGCCATCAGATCAGTGAATCCGGAGGGGAGATGGAAAATCCTAGTAGTGGACGAACACACGCAAAAGTTGTTGGGATCAGTGTTGAAACAGTTCGATATCTTAGAGGAAAATGTTACCCGTGAGCTACTTGTGTATCACTTTGAATTCTGAGCAACCTTGATATCCCTGAGTGCAGTCATCGAGTCGATTACAAGCTACCGGGAACAACAGCAATTCGAAGCCGTGTACATGCTTATGCCGACCACGCAGAATATCGATAGAATCATTCGTGATTTCTCAGATGGCCGACAACAGTACCTAGGAGCCCATCTTTTCTTTCTGGATGGTACGCATCCATTTTCATATCGGCGGGTAGCGCAAGTGTTAATCAGAGTCTCATCTCAGGTCTGCCTGAACCTCTGTTTCAACGACTGACATCCTCCCCTGCGGAACCACATCTGAAGGGGTTGAAAGAGATATTCATAAACTTCTGGGGTGAGCTACGTGTTCGAGTTTAGCGCCAGGGGACTTCATGTTGATGAGGTCCCTCGTATCCAGCCACGGAAGCACAGACATTCTCCCTGAACGCACCAGAACTTTTTTTCAACATTTACAGTCCTCCTCGAAATGAGGCTGCCTTCAGGTCTGCAAGATCACGACTGGAGGAAGAGCTTCGGTTCGTAAGCAAGCGTGTGCGTGATGCTCAACCTTCGACCAATGAACGCCCGTATTGATCGACGATACATGCAGATTGCAGATCTCTGTATCACATTAAACGAGTTTCCATACATCCGATATTATCTCCCAAGTCATCATCCTCCTCTGGGTCCTCTCCAGCCAAACAATCAAACCAGGGCACCGCCTCCCCCAGAAGGCAGCAGCCGATGGCGAACCAACCTTGCTAGGGGAGAAGTCGCTCGTCAATATGAAGCTGCGGATACAGAATTTGTGACAAAGTTGCTGGCGGTTATGGTGCAACAGAATTTAGAGGAACATAAGAAAGCCAATTCGGATTTTCCTGTAATATGTCCTCTGATCTCTGCAGTTTCATTTAACTCATTTTTTTGCTTTGGTATACAGAAACCGTCGGACCCACCTCGGCCACGTGGTACCCTCATCATCACGGATCGAGCCATGGACGTCATGGCACCATTTATTCATGAATTTACTTACCAAGCTATGTGCAATGACTTGCTTCCAATAGAGGATGGAACGAAGTACGCGTACGTCGTCCTTGTCCTCCGTCTACTGTCTGCTTTCAGACCTATATTCGTACAGCTATAAGTTTCAGTCTTCCCTAGGGACATATGAAGACAAGGTGGCTACACTATCGGATGCTGATGCCGTATGGACAACTGTGCGACATATGCACATGCGGGAAGCCATCGACAAACTCATGGCGGACTTCAACAAATTTATGGAAGACCATGCTGGTTTCAAGGGGTAAGCTCGTGCGATGTCAAAGCACCATGGTTACTGACATCCCGTAGCGGAGGAGCTGCGAATTTGAACGATATGAAAGACATGCTAGCAAGTTTGCCGCAATATCAAGAACAGCGCGAAAAGGTGTGGAGAGACGTGAGCCAGTGATCTTGATACTAACGAAGAATCTGCAGTTCTCGTTACATCTGAATATGGCACAAGACTGCATGACCATTTTTGAGAAAGATAAACTCCCAGTGGTTGCAAACGTCGAACAAGTATTTCTTTGATTACAATCTTAATTTTTTACTGAGTCGTGGCTAGTGCTGCTCGACTGGGGTGACCGCTGAAGGAAAAACTCCAAAAACACTCGTGGAAGAGATGGTTCCTCTTCTCGATAACCGAGAAGTTAGGTAAGTGCCTTGATAGATTTAATGGACCGTACAACAGACGTTATTTCTTACTCTTTTTCAGCAACTTCAGCAAGGTGCGCATGATTGCTCTGTACATCATGCATCGCGATGGCGTACCGGACGAAGATCGTCGCCGGCTATACCAGCACGCAAGGCTAGGGATGGTGGAACAGGATGCGGTGAACGCGCTGGTTCACTTGGGGGTGCGGGTCTCAAGGGTTGGTAACGCTTTCCTCTATTTTTTTGTTCCCGCAACATTCCACCTAGGGCCCGTCTGACAGGGACATCAAGAAGAAATTGAAGCAGAAGTCGCATGCAGAGGAAGAATACGAACTTTCGAGGTATAAACCACTCCTCCGCACTGTGATCGAGGTCCGCGTGTAGCCATGGTGTCCTATGATCCGGACTGCTGACACTACTGCAGGACCACGTCAACAACAAACTTGACCAGTTAGCATTCCCATATGTTAAGGATGCACCTTCGTCCATTACTGCTACCAATAGCTACCAAGCGCCAGCACCGACCACCTCGTTGCGCAGTGCCAAACCGAGCTGGCACAAGGCTGTACGGACAAATGCACCTGTGGATGTCCGCCAGCGAGTGATTGTATTCGTCGCTGGTGGCATGACTTATTCCGAGGTCAGAGAAGCGTACACACTGAGCGCATCACTGAACAAGGACATCTATATCGGTGCGTGTATCTTTTCATCATGGGCAGTCCTTTCCCAATCTGAGGGATCCACCATGTTTAGGATCAACACATACTATCACACCGCGTCAGTTCTTTGACGACCTCAAAGTCCTTGAATTGTCTGGTGTTGGCTCCCGTGCAGTACCTAATGGGATATCCGTGAATCAAGCTCACAGTTCGTATCAAGAATATTATGACAAGAAATACTTCGTGCCAGATGCCTCACCACCTCAGCGGCCCGCGCTGAATGTACCGAAAGACTCCAAGTCAAGTCATAAACTCAGCAAGGCAAGTCCAACGTCAACTTATGCAGCGAGCTCGACTTCGGTGAACAGCGTCGGTGTACCTGGACCTGAGAAGGAGGAGAAGAAAAAGAAGAAGGGACTGTTCCGTTTCTAAGTCGTCGCGTTTTATCGCCTCCGGCTGTTTCTGTATCTCTGGTATATCTGCGCCATGTTTCGTTCTTGTGTACTGGCTGCATGACAGCTGTAGCTGACACATTTTAGCCTGGTTGGTGTTGTAGAATATAATAATTTTGGGCTGATAATGGACATTTAAGGAGTTTCTCTCAGTATGAAGATTCCAAGGGGTATAAGAACTTCGAAGTTGTCGTTGGCAGGAATACGTTGGACGTCTCTACAATGAGCACGCTCTTGAAGATTGACTTCGCTCCTCATGGTACATAAGGTGATATATCTTTCCCTCCTCTGTACGGAGAAGATTATGCTTGTTGGTCATAGCATCATGAGTAATCATAGCCCGTACGCCAGTGGTCCAGTTGAACGGGAATGGGATGGCACCCCGACAAGGGTAACTATACATTCAGTATTGGGATCAAAGTAAACTTTGTGCAAGATGTCAGATGCCATACCGCTCTAGTATAAGTCGGAATTTGGTAGATGCGAGTAGATGCCCATTGCCATAAGATGACGAGTAACAACATGTATGCCAATGATCCAACGGTGCCACAATGGAGAGAGTCCAGTTTGCGAAGCTGATAGTGAGGAACCTTATTTGAGAGTTGGGATCAAATAAGTATTAGCGCGGGATGAATTGTGTATGACGGGCGTGGATGTGAAGATATGCCACAGTTGTGTAATAGCCTGCAAGCAAAAACTGATACTATGATCCGATGCGACCATAGGTTAGCCAGGGGTATAAATTAGTGCAACATGGATTTGGCATGTAATCATGTGTTTCGTCACTTCAGTCTCAACGAGAGCGAGGTCCTAGCGCAGAGGGCTGATAATGTTCTCGACCTTCCGCGCGGACTTCGCCATGAAATTTTCAACGGGCTGCAGGATGTTTGCCTCGGACCACAGTAACCTTGGTTTTCATCTGTCTGAATCAGTAGGATTGGTTGCAGATCACCGCCATATTAACCTAGGTGAGTCAACATAGGCTCATAGAACCACTTTACAGACATACTTGACGAACGATACCAACCTGAATTGCATCCAAAGTGATTTTGTTAAGTGAGTACTGAAAGAAGTTTTTAGTAGACCCTTGAGTATCTGAATGCACTTGCCGTGGATGTGGGGACACGTGAACGATGTGTTGGGGAAACAAGATGAGGGGTTTTTTGGACGCACCGGACTTCACGAATGGCCCCAGAAACTACGGTATTAAGTATGACGTAGATCAGAGAAGTGAACTGTACACTCGGTTACCAAGACTTCGGACGGTCCACCAAGTCGGACACATCTTTAAAACACACAAATTCTCACTTCACACTGACATCACAATAATACATGCAAGTAAGCTGAAGTTCTCTGAAGTTCAACCGTTAAAATTGGTGCAGAAATGGTAGAGATACAGCCTTGAGTGTGACAAACTGGACATCACGCTGATGCCGAGTGTGCCGCAGCGGAGATTGAATATTGAATATTGAGACTTGCAGTCGGACAGGTGTGTCAATGAGATGCACCCAGCGTGCAGATCCACAAACCAAAAACAGGCCATTAAGAAGTGGCATGGACTTGTTTAGTGTCAACCATCAGCCTCGATTATCAGCGCACAAGGCTGCATCACCGGCCACAAATACAGGCGAAGCAATACCATTTTATCCTCCTCCGGGCACTACCAGTACCACTGCCATGGCGGGGATCCCCAAGCATCTAGTAACCACACATCCGTTCATGTCGGGCCATCTGCTCCTGCGTCCGCACAACAGGTCTGAGCACCTCCTTCCGCAGTGTGCACCATACCAGTACTGTATAATTATTTATCCCACCATCGCGGCAGTGTCACTTAGTATTGTTTTGACTCATCTCACAGTCGAAAGCATCTCACATCTTAATTGACACCAGTACAGTAAATATCTGGTTAGATTCTTGCACTCTAAACTTGGAACCCCACTGTCGGTAGTTGAATGTAACCTGCATGACTCACTAGAGGGCCGTCTAAGATGGCACACACCTTGTTCCCTCGTATTACAACAAACACCACACAAATACACCACTACATATATGATACACCACTTCATCCATCTCAATGTCGTCGTTCTGCATCAATCATCCATAATATTACTTGGACGAATCTTACATCCAATTGTCGTATTTGCCACCTTCTTCGAGGCTCCCACTCATGCTAGGAATTTCCAGCTTATGTAACACTGTTGTACAATGAGTTCACCAACCCCATTTTTGCCAAAAGATACACACACAATTGGTCATTCACAACATGGATACAGGCATCCTGGAAAGCCACTTGTGAGCTGCACACCATACCCCCTAATGTCCATTGAACATCTAAGAACCTGTATCATCGAAACAGGTTTATTGGGGTGGCTGAAGGCTGCTTAGCCACGGAGACTGTACAACTCCATTACCCTCCAGTCTATATCCTCGTGCACATGCTACACACCAAAGCAGACACCCTTGAGGGTCTGGAAAGTGGCATTCTGCCTATTACCCCCCTTACAAAAATGTTCAGTGTGGCAACCTCTGGCTACCAAAAATTTACTGTAATGTGTCAACAACTTCCAATCACTCCTGCCTATGTGTTCACAGATTATCATTCTCAAGCACAAACAATAAATCACTGTATCGTGGATCTTGCAACCCTTCCTTCAGGGCAATTGACACCATTCAATGCATATGTTGATACATTGCATTATCATGAAGTCACAGTAGGGATAGCATCTGGCTCCTTCATGAATTCAATGAAAAACTCTTTACTCACCATCCATGTGAACACTTGCACCAGGAAGATGAACAGCTGGTGGAACTAGATTGGCAAACGCAGAAACAATGGAACAGATTCATAGGGTGCCAGTAGATCATCAGCTTTTGATGCCAAATTCGAGTGGGAAATTAATGTACCCTGTACAGGTGACGAAGAGGTGTCGGATGAAGATCAGCAGGAAAAGTAAATTTTTGTTAAAAGAGGCTGTATGGGAATGTTGTGTGAGGCGGGGCGTCAGGAGACATGTGCAACAGCGTTGCACACGTTGAGCGACGGCGTGCGTGGGAAAGGGAGGTCGTTTGTCAGCGACTCAGCGTCTACTTCAAAGCTTCGCGAATGTCTGATCGTGGGTGGATCGTCTCTTTACCACGACTTCAGTTGACCTGTCTTGGTTCCCAAAAAAAAAGGGGTTACTGTAAAGTAGCTACACAATAGATTTGTCCCAGTTTCAAAGCCACTCGAAGATTTCAACCGGAGAGTGATTTAGCGGTGTTTCAAAAAAGCGTGACGCATTTCCAGTTCCAGTGACCTTGTTTAGAACAAGGTGATGTGTTACTTTCCTGTGACATTTGTGACCGTCCGACTCAGTGGGCCGTCCGAAGTCTTGGTAACCGAGTGTAGTATGTAAGTACTTGTGCTTAACACCCGAGGATCTAAGATAACCTCGCAGGGCAAACACATGTACAACGACCAACTGTATAGTTTGATTCCAACCTGACAAGCGTACCGTTCTTCTTAGTCGGATGAAGGCTAGAACATGGGGAAAACAGGAGAAAGTCGACTTCAGTTCTAGAGGCAGACATTTATCTCATGACTCAGACTCCTCCATGGTTGACGTGCGCTCCGGTTTGCGAGCCGAGTTTGTTTGTACCACTGCCATGTTTTGGACATCACTTCACCGTGACGGACTTCAGGCCTTCAGTCCACATCGTTGCCCGATAGCGTTCAAGTTACAATAATTCCATGGTTCTCAAAGGTGCAAGAAAGAAGATGTCTAAGGTACCTTCATGGACATCACTAGCTCTTCCAAGAAAAGGCGAACTCATACCCATTTCAAGATAACTTACGAGACAGCTCGAAACCTTTGATAATGAATCTATCTGCACTGACCTCTTATATTGATGCGATGCATGAATCAGTGCTTGTACCCCCAGCTCAACCATACAACTTTCTGATTTTGGTAAATTGGCGATGATGAACTTCCTGGCGGGCTATCTGCCACCTAATATATATGGATGGATTGTGGTCGTTGGTAGACTGATCAAACATAGGCATTTGCACTCATTGGCTAGCTTGGCAAGGTTCTCTGCTGATGGATAATCCTTGATAATAGAAGGTCATCGTAGACGAGTCTGGATGTATTTTGCCCCAGTCCGTGCAGAGGCGGGATTGTACACAGTTTGGGATGCTTGACAGACGGTGATTTTACTAGTGCATCCAATCAACTGCAGGTGTACTTCCACATTTTTTATTCCGGCAAGTCTCCCAATCGCTCTAAAAAGATCATTATTATCACTCACTTCCAGTTTGGATGCCTATCTACGTTACGAAAAGCAGAACCCCCATCTATCTGACGCTGTGGAACATGCCGCTGGATGTTGCGGTCGTGGTTGAGATCTGTGCAGGTGAAAGCAGCTCCTGAGCGTCGTCTGCATGTTTGGTTTCTGTACTGTGCGTAGCGGTCGATTGTCCTCTGAACTTCCGGCCTTACTTCCTCTACTAATTTTCCCATGGCTCTGAAGATAGCGTGCAAATTGTTCATATTATTGACAACGTCCTGTTCAATCTTTAGACATTTTCCACCAATGCTGTCTCGAGGACATTTCGGCCCCAGAGTCGTCCTCCGGCCAGCAGTCCCCCCTGATCACTAAGGACCACGACTGTAGGTGGAATACGGTTTGGTTTTAACTCGACATCGCTTCATGGATCCCAATGTATAATAATTCACCCATCCCCCACGGACACCACCATTGGGCCTAGGCCTATGACAAGTGCATTACACGCGTGTTCTTCATATTTAAAATGGTGGTGTACTGACGAATTATACTTGTTTCTAGGTTTTGTGTAAGTCGCTCGCGACGTATTTGGGGGTCTAGCAGTTAACACCAGCCCCCCCTCCCCAACGCCACACACCGCTACTTACCCCCATTACTGCGCACTATCTGTTACTGTATATGAATAAAGATGTTCCGAATCTCTTTCTCTCTCGCGACGAATTTCAATTGGCAACTTATTGCATATGCGTCTCGGCCCTGCACCGAGGCCAGGTAACCTACGTTTCATCATCCCACGACAAACTTTGTGTTACTTCTTATGAAAACCCGTCACTCGGCGATTATAATTCACGGCTTGCATTCGTAGGATAGGGGGTGGTGGAGCTGATGGGCCATACCTGACTTCTCACCGGTGATGGTAGTCAACCGGCGGGCATGAATTCATGCAAGCAGATGCATAAATATGGCACGCTACTTTAGAAACTAGAAGTTCATTCAGGAATCGACAGACACTACCACGGGGCGGGGGGGTCCAGTTCCTCAATGTTACTGGATGACCTGCCCCTGACCACTTATGAACTACTTAGGGTTAGTGGTTGGCCACATACTGGCATGTTATGTGTTGATCTGGCGAACATAATCTCGGCAAGAAAGAAAAGTCTAATAGTAATAATAGCGCCCGAATTCTTCTGCCTGAGCAATCACCCACAAAACATGCAGATAATCCATAATCCCTGTCAAATAATGTACTTGTTTGTCAGAGCTGCTTAGAAAGAAACATGCGGATGTCTCATTGAAATCATGATGATGGAAAAAGCGAATAGTATGTAGTTTCCAATGTGAATGACCTTGTCAGACAGTTAAAATTAAAATTACATAAACAAGGTGACGAGACTAGGGCGATTATGATCCCAATTTTATCATAATAATTCTTCCAACACGTCACTAGGGTCTTTTGCACATTTTCAACCCCATTGTTCAACGCTGGATAAAAGCTACGGCCCGAAGCCTGACTTTGCTAACTCGAGGACCTCCGAGGCATGCGGACAAGGAGGGATGAAGATATTTCTACCGGCGCTTGCCCCTACCGGAGAGAGGGCCCCGAGAGTGAGTGAGAATTCTTTATTTATATACCGCAACCTTGCCCCACCGGATACTGTACTTATACATATTCGCTTCGTCACTGCGACCAACGACGGCATGCCTGACTAGTAACAGGTCAATTTTTATATAAAGCCATGGTCTCATTGCGTTTCACCTTATTTTCTCGTCCCCACAACCGTCTTGTGGAATGAGGTGTCTGCTTCGTGCTTTGCCGCTTTTGTCGGCATTGGCCCTAAAAGCACTAGCGCAGATGCCAACCGACAAGATTTATGGTGTCAACTTGGGATCCTGGTAAGAAGACGGTGTTATATACAACTTGTTCTGATTTGGACATGAAAGGCTTGTGCTGGAACCATGGATGCTTCCCATGGGTGAGTTCTCATCCGTCTCTTGTTTTCTGAATGAACATGGATGAAAAAAATTTCAAGAATGGAAGAAAATGGGTGGCGAAATGTGCGATAATTGTGCTCAGTGCATCGCATCTGAGTTGTGAGTCGACCTACATGTTCTGTTTTCCTGCTAAATCTTAGGTCCTCGTGCCGACTAGCGCGTTGGCCAAGAAGTATCCTGATACTGTTGATGACCGATTTGCCCAACATTGGGACACCTGGTTTACCCAAAACGATATTGAAGCCCTTAAAGTTGCCGGTATCAACACCGTTCGTCTGCCTGTGAGTATATACGGCATTCGGTTCGCATCAGTCACTTATTGCACCACGCAGCTCGGGTACTGGATTGTGGAAGACCTTGTCGACCGTGCAGTAGAGTATTACCCTCGTGGTGGTCTCAAATATCTGGTGCGCTCTTATTCAATCGTTTTGAGTCATACCCATCGCCATTTTTCTTACGCTCCAGCGTCGCGGTTTGGGCTGGCTGCGAGATGCAGGAATTAGAGTAATCTTGGATCATCATGCACTGCCTGGCGTGCAAACACCGGGCCAGATGTTTACGGGACAGTGCGTCATTCGCAGCCCATCCTATACAAAACACCTACATTCTCCTCAGGTGTACATCTGACGTCCAATTTTATGTGCGTCTGCGTTTGTTTCCAAGATTGACTAGACACTGACAACCAACGACATCTGCAGACGCCGTACAACTACCACCGTGCATTGGTGTGGACTGCTGTCATGACAACCCTTTCTCACCTCGATCCTAACTTCAGCAGCGTCTTTTCTATTGAAGCTGTTAATGAGGAAATGATGAACGCAAACGACACGCCTGGATATGGAGATTGTATGTTTCCTGCCCTATCTGTCGTGGCCTCGTCTGGACGGTGATTTAGTCCAGAAGAACTTTGTCAAGATAGTCCGTGCAGTCGAAATTATCCTAGGCATTCCCGTCGACGGCGCTCCCCAAAATTTCTTGGACGTCATTTCCGCTCTTCCTAGCACCAACTTCATAGCAGCATTGGATGGTGCATGCCAGTCCAAAATATTTAACGACGATGTTACTGCGGCGCTACTAGACGCGATCCCTATCCTCAGCGCCATTGGCCCGTCTTATGATCTGCAAGATACCCTTACTTTATTGCCTTTTGATTGCTACGACAAGGAGCCAATAGTGACTAAGTAAGGATTTTCCTTGGAAAAGGTGTGCCATTGGCTCTGAAACATATGGCCTGCAGCTTCATGGATATCACGTGGCAATATAACAATCCATCCAACCCCGCAGATGCTGCTATCGGTCCTCAAGCATATGACAACCACCTATATTATTCGTATGACCATTTCTTGTTGTGTGATTTTGATACGTCTCTCTGAACTGACATTCCTTCAGGTTTGGGGTATGTACATTGATCGTGCTGAAATCTGAAATCTGGAACCTATTTATTCATTCTGCACCAGGGGGTGGCAGATGCTAATCCGACGGCTTACTTAGAAAGTATTTGCAGTGAGTTTCGCATGTGCGCACAAACACCTGGAGATGTTCACAGCTTTTTACGCCAGACATACAACGTGTCGAGAACTCTGCTGCCCTCGGTAACTCACCCATGTGGTTCGGTGAATGGTCCATCTCAACCAACTTCAATGCTACCGATGCATTCCTCAAGGATTGGGCTGATGCTCAGAAGTTAGCTTATAGCAAGGGTGCGGGGTGGATCGTGCGTATCAGCTTCCCTTCTCAACTTGTTCCGCATGCTAACGCATCGTTCATCTTAGTTTTGGAGCTTCAAGATAGAAGATGGTAATAGTTATGCCAGACAATGGTATTATTAATTATTTCTTTATTTCTCGTCCGCCCTTAAATGTTCATATTGAAAATCGCAGGTCCTACTTACAAGGCCTTAAGCTTGGATATCTCACGCAGGATCCCAGTCAATACAATAATCCTGATGTCTGCGCCCCATATATCAAGAACAGCACGTCCAAGAAGTTCGCAAAGAGACAGCGACAAGGACATGCTCGGGAGAATTACTTCTGAAATCCCTCCGAACCATTTTTGTTTTCCCTAGACCCTGGATCATGGCAGAAAACAAGCACCAATTGATGTTTATACCAGTCAGCTGTTGGCAAACACTCCTTCAAACGCTCCCCTCATCTGCTTCTCGCATTCTTCTGTTCTCGTAGTTTACATACCCAATATTCAACCGATGGCCGAATTTCAATCCACCTGTCTGGTGGTGTGCTGGGTTCAGAGTCACAGTGAGCTAATGCACACAGTCGGCCTGTCCGACTTCCAACATGTCCTTGGCGCTGATGTCACTGGTGTACATTCATTTGCCACCTTTCAGGTCAGCCTCACCAATGCCACGTCCCTGAACACTGGGTGAAGTTTTTTGTAGCATCAGTCCCATCAGCTGCCAGTGCTGACCACTTCCAGCTTCCTCGTTTCGTGGCACGACAACTGTCGAATTTACATCGGTTATATACGCCACTCATTTTGTGTTTGTTTTCATCATAGATGGACACTATTGACGAATGCAACCGTATCCTATCCACGAACCTGTACCATGAGGGCAACAAGAACACAGGCCTCCGTCCCGGAACAGCACGAGTGTCTGTTCCAAGCGGGTTGGGTGTCCAGTCTTCTAGCAGCGGTAGCATCTCCATTCCAAACATGGATGGAATCCCGATGTCAGACCGACATTGACTTATGAAAGGCAATGGGGCCTCAGATTGATCGACGTATACCCAGACCGAGTCTCAGCGTACGCACACAACCTTGGCTCAGTCAACACGAACTTGGACAGTTTGTCGTACCCAGTGGCTTGGATACATGCCATTGTGTGCTTTCTTCGCAAAGTTCTGGTAGCAAAAGCACGCACGTACTGACAGCATGAACGCCGTGCTTGAGCTGCGGAGTTACCTGTCTAAACCAAGAAACCAAAAAAGCGGTTTTCCACATTACTAAACGACTGATGCATTCCAGTGCTGATGCAGATATCATGTTCCACTGTGAGCCAAGTACATATTTCAAGGTCAGAATCCTCTGAAAATATGTCTTCCATGGCAGTCAAAAGAGCTCTTGTTGTCGTTCGGGCGCGCCTTGTCAGCAGGGAAGGTGGTCGATTGACAAAATCGTGTTCTTCCCTGAATATTTGTCTCCAGTGGTAGAAACTGCAGCCAGTGAACACCTACGCAAAGAGGACAATTTCTACTAAACGGAGCTCAAATTACTCAAATTCGCGGATGACGAAAAAAGGGCGACACACTTCCAGTTGCAGTGACCTTGTTTTAAACAAGGTGAATTGCTACAGCCCTTGGAAAATCGTTGACAAGCCATATAGCCCAACACTCGATCAGTTGACCGCGAGTGAAGCTTACGGTGTAGGGAGCTTACGCAGCACTCATTGCTCGACGAGTGACCACCACGTCTAGACGCTGGTAGGTACCGAATTTGTCGAGCTTGCTTGTCCAAACGGTCAATAGTCTGTAACCCGAGTAGCACAGCTCAGGACAGTCGGTTTACAGACTATACATAATAAACGGTCGGAACTCGGCAATTATTGCTTCTCGTCGACCTTCTCATATCAATGCCCTTTCGCACACCGGACAGTTTCAACCGTCCTCTCAATGTTACAGAGGCGCTCGCTTATCTCGACGCCATTAAAGCCCAGTTTCGGGACAAACCAAGCGTGTACAACCGTTTCTTGGACATCATGAGAGACTTTAAGAACGAAGTGTGCGTACACCACATGCTCCTCTTGCAAACTGACATTGAGTCACACAGCATCGATACGTCGGGAGTCATAGAGCAGGTCTCCGTGCTATTTCACGGAAATCCCACCCTCATTGAGGGTTTCAACACCTTTCTTCCTCCCGGTTACCACATCGAAATACCATCAGATCAATGTAACAGTACAATGGGTATCACCATGCAAAATAAGATGAACCATGGCACCATAGGTGAGAAAGGGTATTGAGGACTGGAAGTAAACATATGACAGTAATGAACAAGAAGTATTATGTGAGTGAGAATAGGAGTGCAGTCAAGTCCCAAACTGACGTTGACCCTGAACCAGAATGTATATAGAAGGGTTTTCATCCTCCCACAATTGTTGCGTTCTAGCACTTTATCATAATCCCATTGTAAGGCCCGTAATGGTCACCCCCAAAATTCCAATCTAAAGGAATGGTCGCATCGCCAGCACTGCAATGCTGACTCAGGTTATCTTGTCCTGGGCACGAAACCCACGCTCCTGAGTCTTCGATATGCACTTCCCCTGCAGGGTGCACATACAACCCTAGTATCATGGGTGGAAGTGTCGGGATTGGATCTTCCCTGTTGTTGATGTGGGTCAAATGTAATTTGGCGTCTACATAGTCAGCAAACGATTGGTCGCCGACCTGTTGTACGCATGAACGATAGCCGGTATAAAAGTATGGTCAGGATAACTTACCCGAGGAAGACCATAGGTTATCGTCTTGAAGACCGTGTCTTTAAGCAGGTGCAGTGGTAGGTAAATAGAGTCTAGCAAAGAGATTGCCGCCCCTAAAGAACAATCATATATCAAAACCAACTTGCGAAACCTTCCCTCCTTCAGGTCATTATTAACTTACCGAGGGAATGGCCGACCACCGTTACAGATGTAGATCCATACTTTGACATAGTCTGTTGTACCGCAGCGAGAACTTCCTTGGCCGGGCTATGTGAGAGGCGATGTTCTGAGGAAAGCATTGAAAAAGTTCATCATGACTAACTTACCCCGCCTGTGCAATCTGGAAACCGGTGTGGGCTAAGATGGGGAGATCAAGTCCGGGGAACAACGACGGGTTGAGTGGCGTGGGTATGATGTCCAGGTCATTGACGACAGCGACTCTGTTGAATCACCGTACAGCGCACCGTCATTTCCCTGCCATGCCACTAGACAAAGGGCGTCACATACAGCTTAGAGAAATCCGTTCCTTGGTGGGCCACGATCACAGTGCGGAGGTCAGGATCGTACCCAACGTACCCTGACCATTTTACCCTCATCATATAGTGACGTGTAGGTCAGAAAAAAACGACACCCTTACAGTACTGAACAGAATCGCCATTGCCACCGGAAGCGACTGGTTTGAAGTTGGGGTTCGCCTGGCAGTTGGCTAGGCATCAGGACGTACATCATGAGCGCCAATGTTTCTAGAGATCTGATCCGCAAAAACAGGACTGGAAGAACGTACGACCACAGTTCCAGGCGAAAGTGTTTTCGGGAGGGCAGTATGTGGCAGCAGCATAGTATGTGTATGGCGAGAACGAGTCAATCTCGGATGTGGACAAAGGAGTGATGCTTTGCGCGGAAACCGTGTAAGCACAGACGGAGGAGAGGAGGGCGACAGCCAGAAAAGAGAACGTAGACATGGCAGATTGGCAAACCGAAAGTACTGGCAGCTTCTTTGAGGAAATTTATGGAGTGACATACATGACAACGTCCGATGCTTCAGTTCGGTTGCCTGTTCTTTACGCTATAAATCCTGTTTTGAAAGTTGAAAAGGCGATCGGTACACTCTTAGTCAAAATACTGATGAGGGTACAGTGAGTCGAGAGCTGCTGTGGCATTACTGCAGCGAAACCACCGAAGGAGTGCATTTCTTTGGAACTGTTGAATCTAAGGTTGATCATCGCGAAGTCCCAGCTGACTAATCGTAAATTTGATCAACATCCCTATTTAGTAGTCAAGCTGTCTTCCTGACTGTCCAACATCTGAGAGAGGCTCCCAGTGACGCTACGCTTTTGAATACTTCGGTGACCTCTCTGATTGGGTGAGACGAGTCTGCTATTAAGCAAAGTAATTCAGTTAAGCGTCATTATGGCTGGCCACAGTGACGCTTAGCTTTGCAGATGAAGTACAATTCTGATCAAAAGGTAGGATTCGAAACGAATGTCGTTCCCAGTTGTTCAATCTTCTGAACTTTGACTTCCGCCAGCTAACTCACAGGCGCAATTGAACTTCTTCGACTCGTTTATCGACGGGGACCGAATCCTACCTATTTTTATCAGATCGCATCGTATAGCAGGACTTCACAGCAGGGATATGCAAATTGGGCACAAAAAACGGAAGCATTGATCGTCAAATACAGTTAACCCTGGTACCATTTTCCTCCACCGCGTGCTAAAAGCTCCAATATACGACGTCCATGAAAGGTGGTGACCAGCACTCTGTTGATTGCGAGGTAAGATTGTTCTTGTCCGAATACATATGCACGATATACAGGAACGACCTAACAACTAGGGGGTAGTAAGCGCCCCTTGGATTTGGATGACATGGCCACAACGGGGACAGAAGCGGTTGCGCGGGATCCATCACGTAGGATTTTGATATAGTGTATTATGTAGAGCTAGACTTGCTAGTGGCTACATAATAAAATCACTTGTCCAAAAAATGAGTGTCTATACACAAGACCTGAAATATCCATAATCCCAATCCTAGTCAAGGGATGCCATACTCAACCTACTGGCCACCACCTAGCCCCACACCGAGCCAGCTCAACATATCCCCATGAAAACACCATTATAGGGCCCAAGGCTATCCAGTGCATTCCCCTCCAGCACACTCGGCACATCCCCCACAGCACACAACACACTTGGGTTGTCCTGGCCAGGACATAGTTCCCAAGCGCCCGACTCATCGATATGGATCTCCCCCGAGGGATGCACATAGCCTGCGCTCAGACTGGGAATGATGGGGATAAAGTCTTTCTTGTTGGTGATATGTGCGAGCGGGAGCTTGGCGTCGATGTAGTCGGCGAAGGCCTTGTTGCCAACCTGTGGGCGTGAGATGGGTGTGAGTGATGAAGATGTGGAGACAGGAGGACTCACGCGAGGAAGACCGTATATGACTGTCTCGAGGAGTGTACCGTTGGGAAGGTGCAAAGGGAGATAAACTGAGTCCAGAAGCGCGATAGCACCACCTGTCAATGCAAGGTCAGAAAAAGCGCACCACTGGTGCGAGCGTCGGTGCTCACCAAGAGAGTGGCCAACGACTGTTACATGCGTCGTCGAGTAGTTTGACATAATGGTTTTCACAGCCATGAGAATGTTACTGGCAGTTCTGTGTTGTGATATGATTATTGATCTGATCGTTTCTGAAAGATCAAGGGAAACATACACCGCCTGCTGAGATGCGAAGCCACTATGAACTTGGATGTTAGAGGGGAGTCCTGGGAAATATGTCGGATCCAGCGGAGAAAGTGTGAAATTGGCGTCAGTAGCATAAGCAAGTCTGTCACATACAAAATGGTCAAGTCAGATTCAAACATAATAGGGGTGCCTTACAGTCCGACAGGATCCAATCCTTCGTGTGCAACGATAACAGTCTTAAAGTTCACATCGTATCCAACATACCCTGACAACCACGTCTCTCCATGTGCAAATGAGAAGCATGCAACAGACTCACAGTAGGGAACAGAATCCCCATCACCGCCAGCAGCAAGCGGTTTAAATCCCGGGTTAGCGTCGCAATTAACTGGGACATACATATGTGTGTGAGTCGCACAGTAATCACCAGGCGTGAGGCAGAGGGGCAGACGTACCGCCACAATCCCAGTGGATGGATTTTGCTGGGCGGCAGTATGCCGCCGCGGCATAGTAGCTATACGGCGTGAATGCATCGATCTGGGATGTAGATAGGGGAGCGATATTCTGTCGCGCGACGAGTGCGTGAACAGACGTGACTCCGAGGAGTGCAGATACAAGGGTATGCCACATCATGTGTTCTCGCTTTTGACAGACTGGCGTGTGTATGAGGAAGGTTCGTTAGGACATGGACATACTAGTTTAGGTTTTTATGGCGTAGCGATTGACGCCAGTCCATGCACCGAGCGCTGCGATACACGCTGTGCAGATCGTGGGTTGATACAACAGAATCTGATATTGATGACACCATACACAGAAAGAGGTGGAGTGGCTGGGCATCAAGGAGACTTGAGTGGAAGCGTTGGTGATGATCAGTCACGATGTTCCTCAAGAACGACGCCCAGCGTGGATGTGTTTGAAAATTGTTTCATGGCTTAACTTGGCTTCCCAATACTATTACCAGGCATCGATTACAGGGAACACTAGAGTCGAATAGGCCAGAATTAAACCGAGTAGAGTCCGGACGGAAGGAGAATGATAAGGGGATGCTATTAGGCAGTTAAAGAAGGGAGCTCCGAGGATAGGTATTAGGCACCTGCTGCAGGGCTATGTCAAATGTCAGTCACGTCGAGGATAGCCAACCGGAATCGCTTCTCCTCGCCGACGTCCTGTTAAGCTTTCATCTCTGTAGCCACAGGAGACATGTCTGTGCTGACCTGATCCGCCTGTGTAGTACTGCATGACCAGCCAAGGAACTAGCCAGGGAACACGACACATGTCAGATCAGGCAGATTCTTCACGAATAATGAATAGTGCTGAAACGGTAGTGCACCGGTGGTCTGAGTTCTCGCATGAAGAGAAGTAAACCCGTTTGATAGGGCGACAATCGTTTCCGAGTAGGAGAATTTAGAAACAAACTTCGGAGTGAGGCAGTAATAGCCAGGTGATATGTAGCCAACCGCAGCAACTGGGGGATGTTCAGCCAGTCAGTCCAGCTCGACGACTGTCTTCCTTTGAATCCTAGTTGGAGAGACTGTTTTGTGGTTCAAGTAAACATCTAGTTACGTAGTCCCGCACAGGTAGTTGTGAATTGAGGTCCGGGTGTCGTGGCCAGTTTGACCGGCGTCAACCCACCTACGCGTCTCCCCTCTGCCTTGTCAGTATGGCACCCGCACACAGAACAGCAGCCTTTCTGTGGGCTTTGATTTTCTTCCTTGGTTTCGCAATGGCACAAGAACCACAGATGGACGTGACGTACTTCGACAATCTACCAGCAAGGCTCTTCTTTTTCGAGGACACATCAGTGAGTTGCTGCCATCGGCTCCAAGGCATCTCATAACGGGGATTCAGACTGCGGTGTATCATGATATGGTCGAGGGAAATGTATTCATCACTCAGGATGAGGGAAAGATTTGGGACAGGGCAGCTGGTGTACCCTCGGGCGATGCTGCCATGGTCATAGAACATCCATTCGACTCTCGCTATGTGCGTATCATACACACCTTGCTGTGATCTACTACACTTGCTCATTGCATCAGGCATTTGTACTAACCGCAGGAACGACGCATTATCGCACTGAAGACCGCGGAAAGACATGGCGGTCGTTTACTGTACCAGCACCACTAGCCTATACCCCAGTACCGCTTTCCTTCCACTCGGATCCTGCGAAATGGGGGTATATCCTTTATCAAGGTACACACTGTACCCCATCTGGCTGGGGAAAAGTTTGCAGTGACGTCGTATGTGTCTATCTGACCTGCGCCTTCTCCGGCATTTAACCGTATCCCACCATAGACGTACTACACCACCGACGGATTCTCCTCCGAGCCAAAAGAACTTCTCACAGAAACGTCCCGCTGCCAATTTGCACACAGCAGCAAAGATTTTAAACATGACGCACACACCGATCTCATCTACTGTGTTGCATACGACAGTACAAGCACCGGCACATCACATTCCCTTACATCCAGCAGGCTGTACTCCAGCACCGACTTCTTTCACACTAAAACACTCGAGGAACTCGGCATGGGGAGAGGGACCAAGGGCGTTCTTGCGTTCGCTATCGTGTCCAAGTTTGCAATCGTTGCGCTTAAAGACACCTCACCTGGTGCAGACGGTGATATGATGTTGTTTGTATCGGTGGACACTAAAGAATGGGCGAAGGCACAGTTCCCGCACGCATCACAGGCCCGTCTTCGCGAGAACGCATATACCGTCGTTGAATCAACCGTACATTCTCTCGCAGTAGATGTACTCAGCATTGACCACGGCACCATTGGCACACTCTTCGTGAGCAACTCCAACGGGACATACTTTGTCGAGTCCCTGCGCGACACGAACAGGAATGCAAAGGGATACGTCGACTATGAGAGCGTGTATGGTGTCGAGGGTGTCGGCATTGCGAATATTGTGAGCAACGCCATGGATGTGGAGAGGAAGGGTCAGCAGAAGAAGCTCAAGTCGATGATCACATTTGACGATGGTAACGCCTTTTTACTCTTCGCTACTGGATAGCGCTGACTTGCCCTGTTCGCTCAGGCAGCTCCTGGGCACCACTTCGTGCCCCCGACTCCGACGTCGATGGAAACAAGGCACCATGCTCCACCTCAGACCTTGATAGCTGTTCACTCCACTTCCACTCCGTAACAAATCCACACAACTTTGGACGCATATTCTCATCGCCTGCGCCGGGCTTTGTCGTTGGTGTTGGGTCTATCGGAGCCCAACTTGCACCGTATGACGAATCGGACACATTTTTGAGCACGGACGCTGGCCTATCGTGGCGCATGGTCCAGCGAAAACCTCACCTGTACGAATTTGGAGATTCAGGGAGTATAATTGTACTCGTTAATGACGAGGAACCGACGGATCAAATCCTTTACTCGATGGACTTTGGCAAGACCTGGTGCGTGGCATGTTATAGGATGTCAGATTATCTCGTTCCGTGCAACTCACACCACATCCCACAGGAAAACATTCAACCTCAGTATAACAGTCCGCGCCCGTGGTCTAACCAGCATATCAGATGCCACCTCCCAGAAATTCATGCTGCTTGTGCAGATCCCTCGACGAGAGCAGAAAGCAGGATCAGGTAGATACGCAGTTGTATATCTTGATTTTGCAGGTATACGTGGACGTAAATGTGGGGATTCCGATTTCGAACGGTGGTATGCGCGCGCAAAACCGGATGTTGAGTGCCTGATGGGTGTCAAGGTGCGCTATTGGCATATACTTGTATGCATGTGCTGATGTCTCTGTGTTCCGCAGCAATGGTATCGACGCCGGAAAGCCGATGCGGACTGTTATGTTGGCAACAAATTCATTGATCCAGTTGTGCACGAGGATCCATGTCCATGCGCAGACCACGATTACGAATGGTGTGTCTCCCGCCCCGTCCCAGCGCGCGTGGCTCACATCATACCTGTATAGCGACTACAACTTCGTTCGGAGTGGCGATAAATGTGTTCCATCTGGTTTGGAGCGCATCCCTAACACGATGTGCACGACTGGCAGACCGGACGAGACGTACATGGGTTCATCAGGGTATCGATTGATTGCTGGAGATAAATGCGACAAAGGCAAGGGTGTCCGCAAGGATGAACCGGTATCCAAGTCGTGTTCTCAGGGTACGTCCATCGGTTGTCTCAGTGTTGATGTGCTAAACGATGTGTCCTCGTTTGAAGCTCAACCTTCAGAAGGAGAGATTACCAGCGTGATTGTATGTATCCTATACTTTTTTCGAGGGACTGTACTCACATTTTTACGCAGCATGAGTTTTCGGCTGAAATCGTGCAGTATCAGTTTTTCCGCGAGTCCAGTGTAAGTGCCCGAACCCTTTGTCCACTCCGTTTACCACCCCTGACGTGCTTACTCCGCCATATCCCCAGACCGTTCTCGTCCGTCTATCCGACCACACGATCTGGCAGTCGAGTAATGAGGGATACACATGGGAACAGAAGTTCCCCAGCGAACGATTCCTTGCCTTCTACATGCACTCGCATACCAACGACCGCGCTTACCTGATCACTGATACCGCCAAGTATTACTACACGACCGACGGCGGGCGGTACTGGCATCCCCAGAACGCACCTGACCCACCCAACACGTTCCACGCTAGAGTCCTGAGTTTCCAGCCTCGCTCAGACTACTTGATATGGGTGGGTAATGCGGATTGTGAGGGTGCTGGCGAACGGTGTCGTGCCCGGGCGATGTATACGCGTGATCATGGACGCTTGTGGCACCCAATCGAAGATTATGTTGTCAACTGTGAATGGGCGCGAGACGAGGAGCTGCGTGTCGATGCGACGCAGATCCTATGTGAGTCGTATCTTAACAAGCAAGGATCTCAGCGGTCGTTTGGGAAGGATAATCCACTCCAATTTGTGTCTGGGAGTGATTACTATGGGAAGAAGAAGAAGTTGTTCGATCATATCGTTGGGTTTACGAAGTTTTCGGAGTACTTGATTGTTGCGGAGGTACGTTGCCTCTTCGTTTTGGTGGTAGCGATGCGCTGATGGACGTGTGCGTAGTACCTCCCGCAGCGCAATTCGCTCGATATCCAGGTGTCACTTGACGGTCGCACGTTTGCAGCTGGACAGTTCCCGCCTGGGATGCACCCTGACGCGCACGTACGCCACAGTATGATTCCTCCCTGGATGTCTGCTCACTGTATCCTTCTCCGAACAGGCATACACCGTCCTCGAATCCAGCACCGACTCCATCTTTTTACACATGACAATGAGCGAGCGGCCCTCGCCGTACTGGGGCAACATCCTCAAATCCAACTCGAACGGAACATACTTTGGCCTCTCCATCGATAATGTCAATCGTGACGAGTACGGATACGTCGATTTTGAGAAGTTTGTTGGTCTGGATGGTATTGCTCTCGTTAATGTTGTTGCAAATCCCGCGGAGGCATCGCTTACGGGGCGAAAGGCGCTGCAGAGCCGGATCACGCATAATGATGGTGAGTGTGCTCGTGGTTCGTAGTCGTGAGCTGCATTGATGCGCGTTTCCGGATAAAAGGGGGTACGTGGAAACCTTTGACGCCGCCGTCAAAGGACTCACTCGGGCAGTTGTATTCATGCTCGACTACTGTGAGTCAGCTCTTACCTTGCACAACTTCTTCTAGTTGACACCTCGGACGACCCAGAGCTGTGCACTACACGTCCATGGATACACCGAACGCACAGATGCGCGTGCGACGTACAGCAGTCCTTCCGTCGTCGGTGTCGTCATGGCCGTCGGCAACGTCGGCGAGACACTTGCCCCATACATCGATAGCGACACTTACCTCTCGCGTGATGGTGGCTTCACATGGGAAGAAGTTCACAAGGACGCACATCTTTGGGAATTTGGCGATTCTGGATCAATCATTTTACTTGTCAACGATGAGGAGCCGACGGACCATGTCTTGTTCACGACAGACGAGGGTATAACGTGGCGGGAGTACCAGTTCAGTCGGGAGAAGCTGCGCATCAAGACCATTGTGACTGTGCCGGAGGATACGAGTCGCAAGTTCATGTTATTGGGGACTAAGCCACAAACGAGGACGACATCAATTGTGCACATTGACTTTACCTCGTTGACACACAAGAAATGTGAGTTGGCAGGTGTTGCCTTCGGTGTCGGCGCTAATGCGATTCATCTACAGGTTTACTGGATGTGGAGAATCCGGGTAACGACGATTTTGAGTTGTGGAGCCCGAGCGAGGAGAGGCAGGAAGTGTGTCTATTCGGTCGCCAGGTGAGCCGTGCACACGTGTTTGAGCTCCCAGATCCTAAATGGCGACTTGGACAGACACGCTATCACCGTCGCAAACGCGATGCGAACTGTATTGTAGGTAAGATTCCCAAGGTGGAGGAAAAGTTCGTGAAAAACTGCGCATGCATGGAAGACGACTTTGAGTGGTACGCCTCGTTGACCGTAGGGATCGCCACATTGATTCATCCCCAATTCCCACAGTGAATTCAATCACGTCAAAGACGCCGACGGGAAGTGTGTCCTGGTTGCTGGTACATCACCTCTCCCCAGCGATGACTCGTGCCGTGGCAACGACGAGTATTGGTATGAACGGACGGCGTACCGCAAAGTAAAATATTCGAGTTGCGAAGGGGGGTCCCGGCCAGATCAGGGCACGCGGCATCTCTGCCCAGGTATCAGAGGCCGCGGCACGTTATTCTGGCTCACGGTTCTATTCTTCCCGTTCGCGGTGACTGCGCTGGTTGCGTGGTGGTGGTACAAGAAGAGCGGATTCGCGCGAGGGTGGGTGTCCTTTACTCCGCTTTTCGTCTCCAATACTCACGTTCTCCGTCTCGGCATTCGTAGAACCATCCGGCTGCCGAGTTCAGACCACCATCCCCGTACGTTGGGCGGGTTCCACGGGTCTGGATCGGGCATGCTCGATACGATCGCGTCTGTTCCGTGGTTCCTGCTTGGGCTGGCAAGTATTGCGTACGAGTATGTGGCATCGAATGTGGAAGGGCTTGTCGATGGTGTGAGGCCACGGAGGGGTTACCGGGATGTGCCCGTCGACGAAGACGCGCAGATTCTGCGATTCGAAGACGAGGAAGAGTAGGTGTCGGAGGGGGGTATTGTGTACATATGCGTGGAGATGCATCATTTTTTTAAATATACGCGCACATACACGCATTTGTGTAGTTAATCTTTGCGGATATGCCAGGTAAATATTTGTCATGTAGCATTTTTGTTTTTGCCCTTTTGATAAGTTGATTTTTGTCACGTGCATGGGGCGTGCAACGCGCGTCTCATGGCACCATTTCGTAATAACGCCAGTTCCGATAGCAACGAGCACAAGCGAGTCTATATTTGCTACCCAGACGGAACACAAATGACATACAGGGACAAAAGAAAACCTTATGAGAAGGATATACAAAGGCCAGCCATGTGTAGGTGGCGGGACAAAGCAAAGTGAAGCATGGGTAAAGCACAGCGTACGAGTGGGAGGGACAGAGCGAAATTAGGTCTAGCACAGTAACTGATATAATAACTCAAGGAAGGATCGGGGATTGGGGGACAAAGAAGCTTGTTGTAAAAACGTCCGATATGCGTTCGCGTTGGTATGGCCGATAGTAGTACAGAAGGTTTTGGAGGACATCAAGCCCAATCCAATCCCCATTTTTGGTGTTCGGATCCCCACTAGTTCTCCTTCATATCCACGTCAGCCATGTCCTCGAAGTAACTCGTCTGTTCGGGGATAGCGGGACTCGAGGCCCGAGAAGGAAGCATCCTCATCGATACCTTCGGAGCGTAGTCTGGGCTGAGAAGTGTGGGTGAGAACAACGTGGGAGAAGCCAACGTAGATGCAAAGGAGTTTCCTGCGTTATCGATGGGCAAAGCGCGCACCGAAAGCGGTTGCCGTGGGGAAGGCACAATAAGAGCAGGTAGCAACATCGTGTTGGTGCACTTGGGCGTTGGAGAGGGCGGCGGGACAGCAGGGAGAGGGATGGTGGGCGGAGGTGCAGTGGGCACAGTTCGATGAGCGATGCGACGAGCCCTGGGGGTGCATGTAAGTCCAGCTTGCGTGATATACATTCCAACAAAGCGAAGACGTACCGAATGGGTGGCATCACGTTAAGACTTCCGCTTCTCAGCCTACCAAAGAGACTGTTGTTCTTAGACGCTTCGTTGACGCTACCTGCGCGGCTGCGAGAGGGAGACATGATCCCAGTGCGGTGCAATGCGCTGGTAGCATTGCGAGAGGGAGACTTGATCGTGGCCATTGGGCTCGCGGCGATGTTCATGCTCGAGCGCCGTCTGCGAGCCGTACGGGAGCGCTCACCAGGAGCAGCGCCCGCATGGAATGATTTTGACTGTGGGGTGGTAGGAATGAGTGGTGTCGGTGTGACGCTTAGTTCGCGGTCGATGGGGTCAACTGGGCTGGGTGGGACAGGCAGTGTGTGCGAGGGTGCCATTGGCATAGATGGCCTGGTGATGCAGGGGGCGAGGAGGCCCGACGAAAAAAAGGCAGAGTAAGTCGCCATCGAAGTTGGAGATGAAAGACAGGTTGAACTTTGAAGCTGAGTTGAAGTTGAACTTTGTGCAGTGTGTATTATGTCAGATATGAAAAAAGTATGGCCAACGTGGGGATCGAACCCAAGACCTTCGCGTACCACCCTGCGACCAACTCAGTTCCTGGTGCAACATAAATTGATCACAGGAGCAGGTATTAGCACGACGCTCTAACCAACTGAGCTAGTCGGCCATGGATGACCGGCCCAGTTGGAGTGCCAAAGATAATGTGACCCCTAATATATACCATAAGGCCATAAGACCAAAATCTGGATGCTATGGCAGCCGATCAAACCATCGAGAATGTGTGCTTCGAGCTAGGACGATCGGGGTGCCCGTGATGGGTTAATGGGTGCGAACCAGGTCCAAACACGATGGATATGCCACACAGTACGACTACGAAGTATTTATCTGTAGGTAGAACAAGCAATATATACTTAACTACTAATGAGTCAGCTTGTGAGCTTGCCACTTAACGGCCGTATATTCTGACAGTGCTTCCTGCCCAGCACTGAGCAAGGAGTTGGTATATACTTCGGATTTTTTTGGCGTCCTGTTGTACATTACGAATTCCTACCGATAGGACCATTCAAGGAACTTCTGTCCGAAAGCGTAACCCAGTGCTGCAACACTCAACTCCTTCGAAGTAACCGGTATCATAGCTGTCGCTGACGAACTGGTCGGTGTGGGGACCCGGTTCTGGGAGCACGCATTGATTGAGATCCAAAAATTTCTCTTCGATTTCGAGGATGGCATAGGAAAGGCTTTTTACCAGGGACACTGGAGCACAACCGATACCAAAGGCGCCAAAACACCAATCGTAGGTTGCGATGATTCTCTTACGCCCAAGATACATTCATCCAAATTGAAACAAGTATTCCTTGATTTCGAGTACTCATGTCGACTCATCAGCTGAGGTATGCCAGGTTGGTGGCGGGGACAGTCCTCGGTTTGCCACTAGGTGCATGGCCCTTGAGGTATGCAGGACGAGAGCAATCAGCATTCGGAGATCCTTCGAAGAATGGGCTGACGCGTTTCAGCCTTGACAACAAGCTGACGACAACGTGAGGAGAACAAACTGTAGCGACAATAAGGAATGACCCTGTCACCCGGCTCTAGGGACGAAATGCACTGGATTTAGGTGACATCCTCTTATAAGTGCAGAAGGGCCCAATGAGCTCGATGGGACATATGGACGACAGCCCCCAACGGAGAAAAGCCATATTGAGCGGGCAAGCGTCTACTGCCTAAATTTCAAAGTGCGGAAGTTTCCGTTGTCGACGATTTACTTCCCAATATAGAACGGACGGTGACGAGACTAAAATTTGCCAGGACTACTGAGCGCGAGATTTATAGTAAATAGGATAGGGGTCCGAATCTATCGTAGTCTGTTCCAAAGATAACTGTTACAATACACCCTAACCCTGCGTTTCCGGTTTCCCACCTCACAAATTACTCACAACTAGCATCCCATCTCTATCCCATTATAAGGTCCGCCATGATCTGACTCATTCCCATCCCAAATGTAGGGCACGTCGCCAACGGTGCACTGAGTGCTTGGGTTATCCTGCCCAGGACACGCAGCCCACTCTCCCGAGTCCTCGATGTGGACCTCTCCTGCAGGATGAACGAAGCCCAGAGACATACCTGGACAAATCGGGATAGGGTCCTCTTTGTTATTGATATGTGTGAGATGAAGTTTGCCATCTACATAATTGGCAAACGCCTTGTTGCCTACCTGTATGTGAGTCAACAAATCTGGTTGTGTGAATGCGGGAGGAAGTGCTAGACTTACACGAGGCAGACCATACGTGATGGTCTTAAAGGACGTACCTGCGGGGAGGTGCAAGGGGAGGTAGACAGAATCAAGAAGAGATATGGCCCCTCCTGTCAAGGTGGCGGACGAGGTCAAAAAAGCAACCCTTATCCGTGCTCTTTGGAATAACTCACCAAGGGAATGGCCGACCACCGTTACAATTGTGGTCCCATACTTTGACATGGCTGTCGTCACGGCCGCAAGGATATCCGTGGCAGCTCTTTGATATGGTGGAGATCATAATCCTGTTTAAGAGGTAACGGGGTGGGGAACCTACGATTCCTGTGCATCCTTGAAACCACTGTGGACTTTGATGTCCGAGGATATTCCAGGAAACAACGTCGGATCAAGTGTCGTGAGCAAGATGTCGGCATCGGTTATTAAGGGTAATCTGTTGTGGCACACAAATTGGCGGACCCGCAAAACATAAACCCGAAAAACGGGAGAAGCTCACATCTTCGACGGATCAGTTCCCTGATGAGCAACTATCACGGTGCTGAGCGAGGGGTTGTACCCCACATACCCTGACGATGACCATTACGGATCATCACATGAAACAAATGGGAGCGGAAACTTACAGTATTGGACAGAAACCCCGTCCCCGCCGGATGCAACAGGTAAGAAACCAGAGTTAGCGTGGCAATTGGCTACAAAAGGAAGCACAATCTAGCATCATGAAAGCCAATGCGATTATAAGGGACGACGTACCACCGCAGTTCCACGCAAGAGTCTGAGCTGGGGTACAATATGCTGCACTGGCGAAGTAGGTGAAAGATGTGAAAGATTCGATCTGGGACGTAGACAGGGGCGTGATATTCTGGCGCGCGGAGAGGGCATTAACAATTGCGGCTCCCATGAGGGCGGCTACCAGGAGGGACATGTGGTTTCCTCGCGAAGGATATCCTGTCCTGGTTTCGGGGGATGCTACTGTTATCAAGGTGGCATCATTTTAAGCTGCGTTCTTATGTGGCGAAACAAGCGCCAGCCTCACGGGAATCACCCACCAATAAGTGGTAGGCACATGGACCAAGGGTCGTGTATTTGCGCATTTGGCATTTGGTACGTGATATCAGATGTACTAGTCGGCCAGGCATGGCCTTGAGGAAATGGATGTAGGGTCACGTTGCTGTAGTTGCAAGCAAGGAGCCCATGCACCTGTGTAGGCCGTGTTATACGGTCAGCGGACGATGACAATCGGCCGTGCTACACGGGCTGGCAGAAGTGAGGCTTATGACTGGGGCTTTCCTGTATCACATGGGTCAGCCACCGAAAGCATTGTCACCAAGTGACAATGGTGGGCCCATGGCTGTGTTGTCACCATGGGGTAGGGTGAAAGTCTTAAGCCGGACAAATGGGTGTCTTCATGAAAATACTCGGGCTGAGAGGAGTAGCATACCAATACAATAAGTGAGCCAGTGCGCAATAGAGGCAGTACTGCATTGTGGCAGAATCTGACGGCAGCAATTACACCATAGTGAGCCGGTCAATCAGCATTGCGGCATGGTCAACAGTGTGGCACAGTCAACACTGCGGCATGGTCAACATGGCGGCAAACTTGACTGTGGCCATGGCAAGACTGCGGCCATGGCATGACTGCGGCCACGGCATGACTGCGGCCACGGCAAGACTGCGGCCACGGCAAGACTGCGGCCACGGCACTACTGCGGCCACGGCACTACGGCAGCCACGGCAAGACTGCGGCCATGGCACTATGGCGGCCACGGCAAGACTGCAGCCATGGCAAGACTGCAGCCATGGCACTATGGCGGCCACGGCAAGACTGCGGCCATGGCACTATGGTGGCCATGGAAAGACTGCGGCCATGGCACTACAGTGGCCACGGAAAGACTGCGGCCATGGCACTACTACTGCGGCCACAGCAAGACTGCGGCCATGGCAAGACT
The DNA here is from genome assembly GCA_037178675.1 of Scleroderma bovista. Taxonomy (NCBI): domain Eukaryota; kingdom Fungi; phylum Basidiomycota; class Agaricomycetes; order Boletales; family Sclerodermataceae; genus Scleroderma; species Scleroderma bovista. Next base: position 17,501 of record JAYMGJ010000777.1, on the reverse strand, counting down.
GCGGCCACGGCACTACTACTGCGGCCATGGCAAGACTGCGGCCACGGCACTACTACTGCCATGGAAAGACTGCGGTCATGGCAAGACTGCAGCCACGGCACTACTACTGCAGCCATGGCAAGACTGCAGCCACGGCACTACTACTGCAGCCATGGCAAGACTGCTGCCACGGCACTACTGCAGCCACAGCAAGACTGCAGCCACGGCACTACTACTGCGGCCATGGCAAGACTGCGGCCATGGCAAGACTGTGGCCACAGCACTACTGCGGCCATGGAAAGACTGCGGCCATGGCAAGACTGCGGCCACGGCAAGACTGCAGCCATAGCACTACTGCAGCCACAGCACTACTGCGGCCACGGCACTACTACTGCGGCCATGGCAAGACTGCGGCCACGGCACTACTACTGCAGCCATGGCAAGACTGCGGCCACGGCACTACTACTGCGGCCATGGCAAGACTGCGGCCACGGCACTACTACTGCAGCCACAAGACTGCAGCCACGGCACTACTGCGGCCATGGCAAGACTGCTGCCACGGCACTACTGTGGCCACAGCAAGACTGCAGCCACGGCACTACTGCAGCCATGGCAAGACTGTGGCCACAGCACTACTGCAGCCATGCGGCCACGGCAAGACTGCGGCCACGGCACTACTACTGCGGCCATGGCAAGACTGCGGCCACGGCAAGACTGCAGCCATAGCACTACTGCGGCCACAGCACTACTGCAGCCATGGCACTACTGCAGTTGCAGAAAGACTGCGGCTATGGCATGACTGCAGCCATGACAATCTCAGCCATGGCAAGACTGTGGCAATGGCACAACTGCAGCATATCACAACTGCAGCCGTGGTACAACTGTGGCCATGGCAAGATGGTGGTTATGCAGCTATGGCAAGTCTGCAACCATGGCATGACTGTGGCCACAGCACAACAGACTGCGGCCATGGAAAGACTGCAACAACAGCATGACTGTGAACATGGAAAGACTGTGGTGATGGCACAACTGCAGCCACAGTACCACTTCAACCATGGCACTGCACCCTGTGGCATGGGAACCATTGCCTAAGGCATACTAGGCACTGTGACTGAGGCATGCTGGCCACAGCAGTCCAACCTGGGTAAGTTATTATAAATGATAGTAGTGGTGGGGTGTATAATATTTCAATACCTATAGGAAACACTCAGTATGTGCACAAAGTGTCATAATGCCTATGTGGAGACATAGATTCACTGATATGAAAGTGCACTGCACTGCATACACTTAAATAACATTACCTCAGTACATGCACAAAGTGTAACAATGCCTGGGGTGTATATTGTGTAGGTACAAAATATATATGTTTGAAATGAGAAGAGAGATGAAGGTTATTGAGCTGTTGAAGTGCTGACACAGTGACCGATAAGTATTGTATATGGGCAGTTATCACTCACACACCCATATGTGGACTCCTGCAGCTCTGTGGACTCAGGACATGTGTTCTGCACCATATGTGCATAATGAATCATTGCCACTGGTGTGCTTGCCTAGAAGATTATGTGTGTGGTTATATGTGTCTTGGACATTGTTTCCATGGCTGGAAGGGGCCAGAGCATTATTCCTGCAGCCATATTGGGACTCCTGTGGACCTTTTTGCTCATAACATATGTCCGGCAACAACATTTGCGTAATACATGATTACCACTGTTTTACTTGCCCAGCTCATGTTGTACATGGTACTATGTGTCGGGGACATTGTTGCCATGGCTGAAGCATGCCAGGACATTATTCCTGTAGCCATATTTGGACTCCTGCGGACCTTTCTGCTCACAACATATGTTTGGCAATGATATTTGTTTAATACATGATTACTTGCCCAGCTCATGTTGTATATGATACTATGTGTCCGGGACATTGTTACTGCGGCAGGAGCATGCCGAAGCATTATTCCCGCGGCCATATTTAGACTCCTGCGGACCTTTCTGCTCACAACATATGTTCGGCAATGATATTTGTTTAATACATGATTACTTGCCCAGCTCATGTTGTATATGATACTATGTGTCCGGGACATTGTTACTGCGGCCGGAGCATGCCGAAGCATTATTCCCGCGGCCATATTTGGACTCCTGCGGACCTTTCTGCTCACAACATATGTTCGGCAATGATATTTGTTTAATACATGATTACTTGCCCAGCTCATGTTGTATATGATACTATGTGTCCGGGACATTGTTGCTGAGGCCGGAGCATGCCGAAGCATTATTCCCGCGGCCATATTTGGACTCCTGCGGACCTTTCTGCTCACAACATATGTTCGGCAATGATATTTGTTTAATACATGATTACTTGCCCAGTTCATGTTGTACTTGGTACTATGTGTCCGGGACATTGTTGCTGAGGCCGGAGCATGCCGAAGCATTATTCCCGCGGCCATATTTAGACTCCTGCGGACCTTTCTGCTCACAACATATGTTCGGCAATGATATTTGCTTAATACATGATTATCCCAGTTCATGTTGTACTACTATGTGTCCCATTGTTCTGAGGCCGGAGCATGCCGAAGCATTATTCCCGCGGCCATATTTAGACTCCTGCGGACCTTTCTGCTCACAACATATGTGGCAATGATATTTGCTTAATACATGATTATCACTGTTTTACTTGCCCAGTTCATGTTGTACATGGTACTATGTGTCCGGGACATTGTTGCTGGGCCGGAGCATGCCGAAGCATTATTCCCGCGGCCATATTTAGACTCCTGCGGACCTTTCTGCTCACAACATATGTTCGGCAATGATATTTGTTTAATACATGATTACTTGCCCAGCTCATGTTGTATATGATACTATGTGTCCGGGACATTGTTACTGCGGCCGGAGCATGCCGAAGCATTATTCCCGCGGCCATATTTAGACTCCTGCGGACCTTTCTGCTCACAACATATGTCCGGCAATGATATTTGCTTAATACATGATTATCACTGTTTTACTTGCCCAGTTCATGTTGTACTTGGTACTATGTGTCCGGGACATTGTTGCTGAGGTCCGGAGCATGCCGAAGCATTACTTCTATGTGTCCGGGACGGCTGAGGCATAAGCATTTAGACTCCTGCGGACCTTTCTGCTCACAACATATGTTCGGCAATGATATTTGTTTAATACATGATTACTTGCCCAGCTCATGTTGTATATGATACTATGTGTCTGGGACATTGTTACTGCGGCCGGAGCATGCCAAAGCATTATTCCCGCGGCCATATTTAGACTCCTGCGGACCTTTCTGCTCACAACATATGTTCAGCAATGATATTTGCTTAATACATGATTACCACTGTTTTACTTGCCCAGCTCATGTTGTACTTGGTACTATGTGTCTGGGACATTGTTGCCGTGGCCGGAGCATGCCGGAGCATTATTCCCGCGGCCATATTTGGACTCCTGTGGACCTTTCTTCTCAAAACATATGTCCAGCAACCATATTTTCATAATCCATCAGTGTCATGGTACACCAATGATATGTATATTGTGCTGATCCTGTAGTGCCGATAGTATGTTGTGCTGCTGTTCTGCTGTGCCATGTTGTGCCGCATCCAGGCTTGTGCTGAAAGTGTAGTGCCACATGTATGTACTGCCGCATCCTGGCTTAATGGTACTATGAGAGCTGCATATATGCGGCACTACATTTAGACAATGAACATGGTATCTAGGGCCTGTTGGGTATACTGGAATGCCAACCTCATGGCCCATCATACCGAAGGGGAAGCCAACATACAGGCCTGCCCGACTACATAGTTGTCACCACATTGAGGGCTTGCTTCATTCTCTGGGATACCACATTCATAACCTGTGACTTTGAAATATACTTGCAAGGTTTCCCCACATAGCTATATAACACCTTTACTAGGGCCCATCTAATGCTATGGGACATCATACCCATATGCTGGCCACCCTGACTATATAAATGACACTGACTCCAGGGCCTGCTCATAGTCATGGGACACCACCCCCATGGCTTGCTACTCTGAAGGGTACACCCTATATGCAGCCCATTGGGAAGCAAGGGACACTATATATGCGGCTTTACACCAAGGCCAGGGCAACAACCCTACAGCCCAATAAAACATATGGGACACACCATTCTATCAGCCCACCAACAGAAACAGGACACCAATTCCACAGCTTGATGCAAAGTATGCAACACTGGCACTGCAGCCCTTCTATTCATTTGCATGGCTAGGGCTCCATAGTAGAATAGAGTACACCATCTCCAGGGCCCCCTGATCCTATAGATGATCATGTTCCTGGGGCTGTCATGTAATAATGGGACACCATCATAGTGGGCTTGACACATTGTGAGACACCAATTTAGTGTATGGTTCTTTGGCCACATTGCTGCAACTACTACCCTAGTCCTTTGCCGCAATGCCATGGCGGCTGCCCTGCTGCAATCATTCAGCCTCAATGCCGTGGCAACCCTGTGGCATTCACCTCTGGCCACATTGCTATGGCAGTGCCCTGCTGCAATCATTCAGCCTCAATGTTGCAGCAACCCTGTGGCATTCACCTCTGGCTGCATTGCTACGGCAGCGCCCTGCTGCAATCATTCGGCCTCAATGCCATGGCAACCCTGTGGCATTTACTTCTGGCTGGCGGCTGCCCTGCTGCAATCATTCGGCCTCAATGCCGCGGCAACCCTGTGGCATTCACCTCTGGCCGCATTGCTATGGCGGCTGCCCTGCTGCAATCATTCAGCCTCAATGCCGGCTGCATAAGGCCCTTTTGCCGCAGTCCATTCTGATCTAGTGTACCAGTGTGTCAGCCCACTGATATTGCTTGGTGACAACCTCTCCATGAGCCACCAATATTGCATGGTGAAACTGCTTACATTAGCCCACTCGTATGGCATGGGGATGCGCCATAGCTGGGCCCTATCCCAGCTGGCCATGTAGAACGGCCAATTGTCAGCTTCGTCTGTCCGTGTTGTATGGGACAATGCAGGTGCATTATGTGGTGCAAGAACTTGTTCGCCAGTGGCAGCAGTCTAAACGGTTCCCACGGCCTTCAGATGCTGTTTCTTACAACCCCCAGCCTGGCAGATCATAGCTTCAAGCTTCAAGCTTCAAGGTTGCATTAAACAGCTCAGACATATAGTTTGGTCTGCACAACTCTTCGTGCACTATTCCGCAGTGTATTTTTCGGTTCTAATTATTTGGGCTCTTATTACACCACGGGTTTAACAAGTTTGTGACATAGGTTTATATACCCCTTATAATTGTCTCGAATAACTGTAATTGGAATCATGCAAGGCGTGTTTAGGACGTGCCCGACATTAGAATATCATGGTAGGTCTATGTTAGGTATTCTCTCATAAAGATGCATTAGTCACAACGCCATCTGATGGCAAATTCCCGAGCAGTAGTATCTTCCCGATTTTCCATTATATACTTTCCACAGATGCTGATGAGCTGTCATATATTCAGTACTCCAACAAATATGCTAAGTTGTGACAATCAAGGTCATCAATGTGGACCTTGCAGACTCCAGTTTGCATGATGTGACTTATTAATTCCTGAAATGATGATCACTGTTCCTCATGGCATAGCTATCCATTGGAACAACTGTCTCGTAGATGTAGTTGGGAAATGAGCTAAATTTTGATTTTCATGCCTCCATAATCACTACATAATAGCAGGTGGAAAACATCACACTGTTTTGGATATTCACAAATCTGGTGGCATTACATTCCAATTCAATACAGCTGTGTGGCATACAAGAACCATGTACTATGTAAATGGACAAACAGACAGGAAAAGGGGCTAAATAACAATAATAATGCAAGTAACCGGGAGTGGGGATGAATGCGCAGAGGGCATGTGCCAGGGGTTCACATAATGCACCTGCATTGTCCCATACAACACGGACAGACGAAGCTGACAATCGGCCGTGCTACATGGCCAGCTGAGATAGGGCCCAGCCATGGTGCATCCCCATGTCATACGAGTGGGCTAATGGTAAGGTGTTTCACCGTGCCATATTGGTGGCTCATGGAGAGGTTGTCACCAAGTAATATTGGTGGGCTGACACACTAGTACACTAGATCAGGATATGGCCTGTGGCAATAGGACCTAATGCGGCAAGGGAGCCGCGGCATGCGGCCAGAGGACTATATGCTGCAGGGTAGCCGCTACATTCAGGCCGAGGATTGCAGGGGGGGCTGCCGCAGCATTTCGGCAAAAGGATGGTAGTAAGTGCCGCAATGCGGCTAACCTGCGGATGGGAGTCAATAGAAAGGCCTCTGTACCAGTGTCCCATGCTTTGAATTATTGGTGTCCTGTTTCTGTCAGTGGGCCAGAGGGATAGTGTGTCCTGTGCTTTGCATTGGGCTGTACCTTTGGTGTCCCTTTCTTGTTGCAGGGCCAGCCATAGAAACAGCATCCCGTGCTTTCCAATGGGCTGCATGCATGGTGTACCTTTAAGAATACCTAGCCATGGGATTGGTGTCCCATGACTATGAGTAGGCCCTGGAGCCAGTTTCATCTATATAGTCAGGGCACACGGCAACAATAGGTACAATGTCCCATAGCATTAGGTGGGCCCTCAGAAAGGTGTTATCTACCTATATGGGAGGGCCTTGCAGTACACTTCAAAGTGACAGGCTATGAATGCGGTGTCCCAGAGCATTAAGCAAGCCCTCCGTCTGGGGACACCTAGCTAGATGGGAAGGCCAGCTGATATGCTTCCCCTTCAGTATGATCAGCCATAATGTTTGGCCTCCCAATATACACAGCAGGCCCTTAGAACTATATCCCTTGTATAAATGTAGGGCCGGGCATCTGGTCTTCTCTAAAGTAGTGGTAAGCCAGGTGTGGCACGACACAATCGGCACTACATGGCATTGGCAGAACACACTGTCGGCAGAACAATGCTGTCGGCAGAACACACTGTCGGCAGAACAAGGCAGTCGGCAGAACACGTTTTCGGCAGAACAAGGCTGTCGGCAGAACAAGGCTGTCGGCAGAACACACTGTCGGCAGAACACACTGTCGGCAGAACAACGCTGTCGGCAGAACACGTTGTCGGCAGAACAACGCTGTCGGCAGAACACGTTGTTGGCAGAACAACGCTGTTGGCAGAACAATGCTGTTGGCAGAACAACGCTGTTGGCAGAACACACTGTCGGCAGAACAAGGTTGTCGGCAGAACAAGGCTGTTGGCAGAACACGACTGTTGGCAGAATTGTTTTTCGGGCAATGTCGGATTTGAACCGACGACAGCAGCGGCACAACAATCAGCAATCTACCATCAGCATAATAGAATTGCGGCATTACAAGAACGGCACAACATAAATACTGGTAATGGCTGTGCAGCCATCGCGCAGGTGCCACAATACCTTGCCGAGAATCACAAACGTGCTGGAGTAATAGCCGTGCGGCCATCATGCTTGCATGTGCGGCAATATGGGAATGACTGTGCTGTGTGGCAGTGTCGGCACGGTTGTGGACACCGGCATTTGCCACTGACATACTGGCCGGTGGCAGCCAGGCTGGTGGCTGTGCGAATAAGTACCGCAATGATAACATTAAATTAATGATGGCCGTACCGCAATGACTGACATGCGGCATTGATCCCTTTCTCAAGCTGTGGCTGTGTTAATACATGCCGCATCGATTGTTCCCCGAGAGACACACTCCAAAATAAGGCAAATCATAATGCCGATCCGAGATCCCTTATTATTGTGATGGGACAATGCACTGTGATAGCCAATCACAAGCAATAGAAATGCGGCCATCATGCAATATGAAATGTGGCAGTGTGGTTCATTAGCCGAATTGTCAGGACAATGATTGGTCGGACTTGTGGCTGAATTATTAACCTATATTTGATTTAGTCCACTTTGGTGTGCGACCACAATGCAAACATGTTGTGGTGTGAAATGCTTATATAATACGTTGAACATCCTCCAGGCCGCACGGCAATCGGACCCAGTTCTTCCTCTCCTCAACCACTGCTTTACCATTTCCACATCCTTACAGTCTATATGGCAACTTCAGAAGGTTCTCAGTTCGTCTCCGCCTCATCCGTTCAAGAGGACGTGTCAACGGCTACGTCCCTCACTGCAGAAGAAGTCGTCGCCCAGGCCACTGAAATAATTCAAGGCCGGATTGATGGCTTGAGAAGCACACGGGAGAAGGGTGTATGGTCAGAAGCAGTGTCAACTATCTGGGCCCAGGTGGTGCGTGGCAAATTTATCTGCAATCAATCAACTCACTGATTAGGATATGATAGCGCTGGGTCGAGAATGTCCTGCAGGAGTTACCTGCAGGATTCATTATACCGACTATCATCGTTGCTGCCGACCAGTTTATGGAGGCGCCAGAGGTGATCCTGTCGACAGGGAAGTGGCCTCACTTCCCGGACATCGTTAACGCCACGGACCACGATATCCGGGACCATCCCTGGTTCCAACTAGGCAAGCCACAGAAGAAGGTGGACAAGGGAAAGAGGAGAGCGGTAGAGCTGTCGGGGAACAATGCAGTGGCAGGACCATCGGGGGTAAAGGAGACAGAGGTGCAAGGCAGTCGTGGCCAAGTAGGTGAGCCCAGCGAAACTGAGGACTCACAAGCAGTGCCAGAAGGAAGCCGTGCCATTGAGGATGATGAGGTGCCTAGGGGCCGCAGTCGCAGTCGCAAGCCAAGGAAGCGTGCCCAATCCGTCGCAACGATCAACAGCGACGGTGACGATGAAGAAGGCTCATCGCAACCACGGCCAAAGCGACCAAGGCCAAACGTTCGCGACATGCAGACACCAGACGCAGGCTATGAGTGGGTGGATGACAAGGATCGGTGCATCAAGTGCGTACAGCGGGATCGACGGTGCGCAGCGAACCCAGGCCGTGCTTGCTGGCAATGCTGTTGCAGCAAGATTGCATGCAGCATGATGATGGCAGTCAGAGCGAGGTCAAGGTCGTGCTCACAAGCACCGAGGAAACTGGCACCGCGTCGGCGTTCACCATCTGCGCCCTCAACACTCAACCGAGGAAGGTCACAGCGTGCAAAAAGCCAACGTCAGACCCCGGCACCAGCAGCGGCCAATCCGCCCAGGAAACCAAGTAAGTCGTTCATTATTCGAACAATTTAATATTATTTCTATCGATATTCCATCCAGTTTTTGATGGGGTACTGATCAATACTCCAGCATGGCTAGGGAAGACATCGAGGACGGCAAGTCCATCGTCAACGGCCGCCGGCAGTGGCACGAACCCTCCCACAACACCGGGAGACAGTACAAATACGTCGAATATACAAGATCTTGAGGAGGAGGTTGTCCGTTTGAGGGAAAAGCAGGCCGAAACGGAATGAAAGGTGGACGAAGCGAATGCAAGATTGGCCGTCGCGCTCGGAGAAGTCGCCAGCTTATGGCAGGTGGTTGAAGCGATGTGCGCCTAAGTGAGGGAAGAGGTCAGAACAACCAACAACCAACACCAAATGACAGCAATATGCGAGTGGTGGTCTTCCTTTGCGTTTCTGGTATTTAATGTCCTCAGGGGGATGTGCTGCACGCCTTCAGGCAGGATGCAGGAGGGAAGGGAAGGGCTTCTGATGGGGATGGAATGCGACTGGGGATGGTATTGACTCCTCTTCAGCCTACCACAGTGGTTAGGAAGAGTCCTGGGATAGAAGAGCGATGATAGATTGATGATGGGGGGGTAATAGCAGTGATGGGAGCAACAGGGAAGCAAGGGGACAGTTCCTGCTTCAAGAATGCGATGGACAGTGATGGGATAGAGTGGACAGAGATGCTAGACTGTGCTTCAGCCTAGAGAAATGATCAGATACAAGATATATCTGATAAACAGCAATATAGGAGCTTTAGGCCAGCACTGGGTGACCTACAAGTCCAAAGACAAAGAGGGAGCTTATAGACAGAGAGGGAGAGTGAATGTGGTCGCTTTATTGAGGGGGAAGCAGACACTTCCTTGCAGCCTTTGGCTGCTGCTTTATATACAGGAGGGGGCTGTGGCCCTGTAAGCACAAATGACTAAGTGCTTGGTAAGAGATTGGTAAGAAATTGGTAAGCGATTGATAAGCAGTGTAATCAGGCTGAGTCATCGATGGGGAGAGCCTGAACAAGCTGCTGAGCCAAGGGAAAGAGCAAAAACATAGGTAAAAAGGGGTGTATAACCAAGAATATGGAAAAATCATTGCATGGGGCCCAAAAGAGAGGGGGAGAAAGCATGGGATGAGTAGATCGAAGCTAAATGAGCATATGCGATGACATAATGCATATGAATCATAGGGGCATGAGTCATGAATTGATAAGCAGCATGATAAGCATGATTTGAAGGATGATTGGTAAGTGATTGGTAAGGGGAGTAATGGGGATTAGTAATGCCAAGAGGGGATGAATAATGCGCAGCAGAGTGAGTCAGAGTGAGCCAGAGTGACTCTGTGTGACTCAGAAAGAAGGGAAGCACAACCTATGATTTATTGAACTTTAGATCTGGAGATGAGCTTCTGAAGCAGTGCCACTGATGGGAGTGGCTGGGGGATAATAAAAGAATTGATCCGACCAGAAGAGCAGTGTCAGGGGGCCTGGAATGACAAGTAGAGTCACAGCTGGTCACAGAGTGTCACAAATCCCTTGGATTGAGCTTCTGTAGAGCAAAAACGCGAAATTTGGTGCTCCCGAAGTGCAGTCTTCCCTTGAGCAGTAAGGGGAAGGTTCTGTACTCTATTAGGGCTCCTAAGAAGGGTTCTAGAGCACTGTTTCATTTGTGTTTGTTGCGGGATAGCAGGGAAGAGAATCGCAAGTAGCGGATTCGACGTGTCCAGGGAAGCGAGATGAATGATAGAGGGAGATGAATGTGACAGGACTCTGGGATAAAAGGACCATATGCAGAGGACTCAGGAGACACAGAGACGACCAGGTATGAATTTTCAAGTCTAACGATAGACTTGAGACGACCAAAGTATGTGCGCGACGCAGGACTGACGAGGAGAATGCGCTGACCGAGAACAAGAGGGACTGAGGGAGCAGGCTGGGAAGATATGTACCAGACAGTACACAGGAGCTCAGGGAGAGGCTGTCCCAAGAGCAGGACATAGTTGAGGTCTGCTGCAATAGCGGAGAAACGTTCCAGAGAAAATGTGGACTCCATAGTGAGTGATGAAGCGGGTGTCTGGATTGCGGGTGGAATATCTCCGTGGGAAATGAATGGATTTACATCGGAACTTGACAGGCAGATAGACCACGGTCTAGGCTCCATGATGGTATAGTCACATGATTGATAGCTTCAAAAATGGCGGAGCTATTCAAAATATCGGAATGCCGGCACTGGGCGCCTAAATTTGACATTTGGGCGCTAAAAATGATTTTTCCTTTTCTCCTTCGTTTCTCTATCATTTCTTCTGCTTCTTTGGTTGTTCTTGTATGGGAGTTGGACTGCAGTAGGTTGCATTCCTCTCTCATACTGAAATGATCATCAATCCTTGGATTCTTCTGCTTCTTGGCGGTTCTCGTGCGATAGATGACTGTCCATGTTGGCATTCATCTCTCACATCAGGATAGTCATTCTTGTGCGATAGATGGCTACAACGAGCTTGTATTCATTCTTCGCATAAGGATAGTCTTGACTTTGTGTGATATGGATAGCGAGGGCTGTCTGTATCCCTCAAGTCGGGACAATCTTTCAACAGATCTTGGGTGTGCGTTCTTCGCATTAGTTTCATCGGCTAACTTTCTCCATGTCCACAGTACCAAACACGTTTGGTGCATGACAGCGATGCGGGAACAGCTGTTCCCAACACCATCCCACCTTCAACGTCCGGCATCACGGCAGGCATTCGCACCGACACAGCCGGCATCTGACTCAACATGTCCCGAGGTCTCGCAGTGCGCTCACCCCAGTCCGCCAAGCCCGTTGGCACTAGCGCCTACCACAATGCTGGAAGAAATGGCATCGTCCAACAATCCGTCCCAACATGGCTCGAGCGAGCCGACCAGCACCCATGGTATGCAGGTTGCGCTGCGCAGCAATGCCTCAAGTCTGGAGGTGGCAACTCCAGGCTTGGTCAATGAAAGGGGTGCCAGCAAGCCAACCGGTGATAGCTACGACTGGGCCCCACCAAACGGTAAGTCTGTCAATTACCAAGCTATGTGCTACTGATCACAACATTGTGTTGTTGACACAGCGATTTGTGATGAAGTGCCCGCAACAATGGAGACCGGCAATATTCTGGCAATTGAGGTCAGCCCGCCGGAAGATGGAGATGTTGGGCCGGCATCCAATATGGAGATTGGGAGTTCCGATGCCAATGCCGGGCATGATGCCGGTTTGCAAATGGAAACGGACTAATTTTCTTTTATCATACCTACGTCTTTTGTACAATTTCCGCTTCCTATTCCATGTATACCATATACATCACATTGTAAAGTATATTTATGCATGTAGAGTTGTCCTTGTGAATCATTGACACAGCCTGAGAACTCTGTCAGAGACATGCCAGTAATGGTCTCAACCACAGCCATGAATGCATTGCCAATATGTCGCCGGCACATCCCAAATTTACCTGTGGAGTAACTTTTCAATGTTACTGATATACATGAATACCAAGAGCAGGCTAGATATGTCCTACAGATGTAACTATAATGGCCATGTATGGCGGCATCAAGTATTGGAAGGAGCAACATACTTTTAATCCACTGGCACAACACAATCAGCAGAACATACAAGGAAGAACATACACTTGGCACGGCATCGGCACATACAATCGGCATACAATCGGCACAACCATCGGCGGCATTACATCCATGCCGCTGCAACAGTGATCAGCACTTGCATAACATTGGCACTTGCAAACCATTCGCACAAGACACTATTGGCACAGCAACATCGGCACAACATACCATCGGCACATCATACTATCGGCACAGCACACTATTGGCACTATGTACATGATACTATCCCAATCTTTCGCCGGCAAATGCAAGATTTACCTTTGCAGTAATTCTTCGATGTTACCGATATACATAAATAGCAAGAGTATCTATAATTGCCGTGGATGGTGGCATTACGTGTTGATTGAGGTAACATACTGTAATCAGCATAGCATTCCATTGGAACATGCATACGGTAGACAATCGGCACACACCCCAGCGGCAGGACATACATTTGTAATACCATCAGCACTTGTATAACATCGGCACTTGCCGATACCTTTGGCACAACACACTATCAGCAAATCTTTCCAGTGGTGAGATAAATGAACTATATATGGAAACCATTATTATATAATCATTCAATTGTGATTTCCATTCCACGTCAATTCCATCTTGTCAACTTGCATCTTTGCTACCGCTATGCCACCTAAGTCTGTCAGATTTGATAGCGCAAGTCCGCGGAAATTGAGTGAGTAATTTCTCTCCTCTGAGCTGATCTGCATGACATCGTTATCAGCCATTCCTGCACTGCCAGTGTGGCACCCGCCTCCATCCATTGTCGATGAACGCCTGCCATCAAGCATGGACTGGATGCCACCCTCTCCCCCACGCCACGGGATGCGCACAGGTGAAACAAATGTGTCTGTGAGGAACAACGATGCAATGTCTGGGGACAGCAACAGACAAGCAACAGCGGCAAACAATCAGTTACTGGCCCCCTCGCAATCAGCTCCGATCAACCTCCCTGGCCCCTCAGCACATGAGATGCGCACAGCAACCCCCACGACTAGATCCCAGGCTTGGATGCCACCGTCGCCTCCAATCGCTGCCAGTTCATCCAATGTGCCATCTACCCTCACCATTCGGTCGCAGGCATCAATGCCACCCCCGGCAGCAATGCCAGCTACCCCATCGGTTCGGCCATCATCCCAAGGCACCCAACCGCAAGCATGGATGCCACCGTCGCCATCCCCCACAATGGCCACATGGATCCCGCCCTCTCCAGTGCACGTGCCACGTATTGGGACGTCATCCCCATCAATGCCGGCATCCTCAGTCCCGGCATCACCGTCCAGCCCGGCATCACCATCCAGCCTGGCATTGGCATCGCTCCTGGCATCGGCATCGAGCCCGGCATCGCTATCTAGCCCGGCATCAAGCCAGCGGATTCCCACCTCCCCAATGGAGGCAGAATCATCTCCTGAGGCTGTATCTGGATTGCATGCACGATTCCGGGAACACGTGCATGCAGAGGATGGTAAGTCAGTATTACTGCAGGAATTATGTGTATTTAACAATCATCCAGTGGAATATTTTGAGATGGTGGACAGGATTAATGCATTGCATGAGCATTTGGATCCATTCCAGAGTGATGCGCTTTCATGTAAGTCTCTCTTGGGCTTGATCCATAGTATCAGTTGATCAGTTGTCATCTAGTGGCCTCTGCAAGGCAAGTTGCTACATCCGTCCCTCCTAGGAACTTGCCCGACCTACTCCCACTCGATGCCGGCCTTGATCACCCTATGATCGCGGCCTACATTCATTATGCAAACACGTTGCTCGACACCGCCAGGTTGTGGAGATCGGAAATGTGCCGGAGAGCAATGTTGGCAAATGTGCGGGATATGTTGGCTAGGTCAGCCCGACTTGGCGAGAATGGTGACATAATTGAGTCCGATCACCCTGAGGATGTGGTAGTATTAGATCCCTCCAAGCTGTAGTTTTGTTACAGTAGTGCAGCAATAAAATCTTTCGGCACAAGACATGGCAGATTTGACAATAGAATTATTCTACAAGTATATTATTTGCGGCGTCTCTTTGGGCTGGGCGTAGGGACATCGGCATCGGGCCGCTTTGGCCGCCTTCTTTGCCGTTCCGGTTGACTAGGCCCGGCAACAGCATTGACATGTTGAGCCCTGGCAATCCGGCGTGTGCTGGCAGCCCGCTTCCCCTTGCCTCCAGAGTGTGTGGCATCATCATCCCCTGATCGACCACCCTCCATCCCATTTGTGTTGCCAATGGAATGCATAGTTAATTCACCAACTATCATTTGTCGGAATTGCTCAAATGGATATTGAAATAGGCAAACTTACATTCCACTGGCACATCGGCTGTGTTCTTTTTAACCCGGGGCTTTGGCTTCATTGGTCCATTAGCATTGACGTTGCCGGGATCCATATGTGCTTTTTCTTATATGAGAATACGTGCCATTTCCAAGTAATTGAGACCAATACCCACCTTGCTGTTTAGGTTCGGCCGGCTGCCGTGCCGTCAGTGCCGCTGATGCTCTTCATCAAGATGGTCCCACCGGCATAACAAAACCAAGCCCCACGCACTGTTTTCCTTAGCATTATGTCCATCTGAGTCATCCTCTATATATAAACTTCATATTCTGACAACAAAAATATTCAAAGGAACTGACCAGGCTGTTCAATGGGCGTTGTATGGCTTGCTGACAGGGATGTTCCAAATGTAGGAGGATCAAATGCTTGGAATATGGATGGGGCGTACCATCATCTTGGTTTGACCGGCATTGGTTTTTGTTTGTTGCACTGGACTCCCTCTCCTCTGGGGCCTCTTCTTTTATGCATGTCAATGGTTGCATAACATGGTTGAAAGATCCATACCAATTGTGCGCTGCCTCTTCCGACTGCTTGCGAGTTCCACATCTCGTGCCACAGGTTCTTTGAACCAGTCAAAACAAGTTGATAAAAGTATTCAGAGCTAACCTTTCAGGGGTGGCTTTGCTGCACTTATCATTCCGGCCACTGAGTCCTCACAATCTGATACTGGATCTTGTAATCCACCATCCATATCTCTCCATTTGCGAAATGTCAGTACATCTTCCGGATCTGTCACTTGCCTATCGCGCCAGAATTCCAGTACCTTTGTAACTTCCTGATTTGTGAGCCGGGTCGGCTCTTTGAACTCCCAATGCCGCGGCAGGTACACAGATGAAATGTAGATACTGGTCTTTGCATGTATGGCAGCCCAAGGAACACTGGCACTTGGCTTGCCGCATGCCTTGCCTGCAGCAAGGGGTCAATTCTCCATCTATTTACAAGGAAGAACTTACGATAATGCCATGTCACAAAGGTCCTCATAACATCCTTTCTCTCCAATGCTTGCATATCGAGGATGATCGGAATCATTGGTGTGCCATCTTCCATTGTTGGTAAAACAGTTTGCGGCCTCTTCTGCCCTTTCTTCCGGCAGAGCGTCGGCCCGGCATCTTCATCGCTATCATCGTGTTCTTCCCCTCCTATGGCCTGCTGTGCATAGGCATCCCAGTGGTGCTTGATGTCGTCCCAATCGGCAAAGGTCTTCCCTTGTCCCAATGCCGAATTAAAGTCATGCCTGTGAATGTGAGTATACAAATACCACAAGTGAGAAGTGACATACATTCCCATCATGGGCTGACCATTCCGGCCCTTCCATGCCGCCATCACAACCACCCGCATCCCACACTGCCGCCACATTTCCTGCGCAAACTGTTTGACATATTGTCGGCCTTTTGTCTCGGCCATTCTGTTTGCAGATGAATAATTGTCGAGATAACATGTCAAACTTACTCAGCCTGGACCTCTGCTGGCGGCTGCTCCTCGTTCCATTCATCAGCCTGCTTTGCTGCAGCATCCCTTTCCTCCTGGGTGAGCTTCCCCATGATGCATCCTACTGCCTTTTGGTAGCCTTTAATCATGCCTGTGCCTCCTTGGGCAATTCCGGCCCGTTCGAATTCGGCTTCGATTTCTTTTTTCTTCGACTTCATTACGACTGATCTGGCAGTCCACCTACGTCCATACTTTACTAGGGCCTTTCGGGCACGGGCTCGGCTGTGGTTATACAACCAATTTTTAATTGCCTGATATCACTGATGCATCAGTAGTCCATGTGAAGTTATGGAAATGGGGCGCACTTTTTTTTTCTTCTCCCATTCGTGTCCTTTGAGTGTGCTATTGGCAGGGTGATTTTTGATTTTTGCCTTCATGGCATTCTTCATACCTTTCCTTTGGTTGCTGTCAGCTGCCTTCCAGTCTTCCAAGGCTTCCTCAAGGACCTCGACCTCATCATCCCGGAGTTTTGTTTTTACCACATTTTGTGGTGCCTCTGTGCCCGACGAGTCAGAAGAATTGTCTTGCTCATCTTCTGTATCAGGATTCTCCATAGATCTGCTGGATGAACAACTGCGGGCCATGCTGTATGTTGAGTAGACTTAGATACTTTTTTGAGTGGTGCTGTGCTAGAGAAGTCCCGGACACTTTGTTGAAGGATTCCCGAGCTATTGTTTCTCCCATGTCAATTAGTGTTCAATTCCTCCACGCCGACCTCTTTTGGAAAGTCCATTGATGAGCTAGCTACTTCTGGGGCCGGCTATGTTGTTCGGCAGCTAACAAGCTATTTCCGGACTTTAACTTAGCATCTAATTCAGTAGCGGCCACCATATATGGGATTTTTGCATTGGTGCCTGATCTTCAAGTCCATATTACAAAAGCTAGATCCAAATCAGCAGATCCAAAGATCCCTTTCCAATCACTGTCCATGCTGTTTCAATGAGGCTTCAGTGAGATACAATGTGGA